>JAQQAE010019881.1:0-10824 GCA_029823295.1 Pseudamia nigra | reverse complement strand
TTAAATCATTTTTAGAACTAATTTCATGCATTCCGTTTCAGATAATTAATATAACTTCCTTTTCAAATAATAATAACGAATAAATGTGCACGTAGGGGTGTGTAATACATACTTTATATGGGAGTTTGTCATGGGTCCAGAACAGATTAATTGGTTTTTACATGTATTCCTATGGAAAAAGTCTCTTCTGATAAAGAGAAAGTGTGACGCTGGAACGGATTAAACTCGTTGTCCGAGGTCCCACTGTATAAAGAATAAAAGACATTCAACTCCAATTCCAACAAAGTTGGGATGCAGATAAAATGTAAATAAAATAAAATGCAATGATTTTCAAATCTCATGAACCCATATATTATTCTCAATAGAACAAAAACAACATATCAGATGTTGAAACTATTAGCTCATTTTGAATTTGATGGCAGTAACACATCTCAAACAAGTTGGAGCAAGGGCAACAAAAGGCTGGAATAATTGGCATAAATCAGAAACAACTGGAGGAACATTGGACAACTAGTTATGTTAACTGGTAACAGATCATGATGGTAACATGACTGGGGATAAAAAGAGCATTTCTGACAGACACAGCCTGTCAGATGTAAAGATGGACAGAGGTTCACCAATCTGTGACAAACTGTGTCTAAAAATTGTGGAACAATTTCAGAAAAATGTTCCTCACCTCAAGATCTCAAGGACTTTGAAAATTCCACCATATACAGGTTAAAATATCATGAAAAGATTCAGAGAATCAGGAGGAAGGCTGAAGGTCAAAACTGGATGATAGTGATTTTCAGGCCCTCAGGCGGCACTGCATTAAAAACAAACACGATTCTCTACTGGAAATCACTGCATGTGCTCAGGAACACTTCCAGAAATCACTGTGTGTGAACACAGTTCACCGTGCCATCCACAAATACAAGTTAAAATTGTATCATGTAAAGAAGAAGAGAGCACAAACAGAAACACCACTGCTCTGCTCTGCTCTGGACCAAAGGTCATTTAAAAATGTTCTGAGGCATCACTCTGACCACAGATCAGGTTTCCATTTTGCCTCAGACCATTTTAAATGAGTTTTGACACAGAGAATAATGTCTATTTTAATGCAGTGCCACCTGAGGGCCTGAAGTTCACCAGCATCCAGTTTTGACATTCAGCCTTCCTCCTGATTTTCTGAATCTTTTGATATTATACACTGTCGATGGTTGATCTCCAAAGTCTGAGCAATTTTATGTTCAGGAACATTTTTCTGAAATGTACTTGCATTTTATTTTATATCCCAACTTTTTTGGATTTGGAATTGTATATACTGTACTGTATATACTGTGTACAGTAAGTCCACAGATGATTAGAATATTGCCATGTTGCATGAGATATAGCAAAAGAGTATGAGATTGGTTCAAATATTATGAATCTCAGAGTTTTAGAGAGGGTGCATCAGATCTCCTCCTCTGATTAATGACAAAGTGCAGATTGGACACAATGAAATAATTGTCGCTAATGCAGGAGAAGGGTATGGCAATGGAGATAATTTGCACATCAGTGAGACTGATGGAGTGATGAAATGAGCATGTCGATTATGAAGCACTCAGACAGAGGTGGGACAGACTAAAGCTTATGACAGATGTTACTGCACCCGCCAGGACTAACGTGAAGGCAGGCTGGAAAATCATTCAAAACGTGAATGAAAGAAATGACTTGAGAGGCCATTTCAAACTGTTTTTATCATGTTATAAAGATATAAAATAGAAAAGATATAAAAAGCAGTGGATACTAGGAATGTTTTTACTTTATCTGACATTGTGAGATGGCATTTGATTGAATTTTGGGACTGAGGGGCTTCGGTGAAGGTATACGCTCTGAGTGCACTTCCAGTTAATTATGAAATTAATTACCACACACACTCACTGGGAGCATAATAAGTACGAAGAGGAAATCTGTGGAGTGCAAATTTATTATTGAGCTTACAAAGAGCAATTAATGAAATAGTGTTAATCATCTCAGTCTTTATCGGTGTATGACGTTTGTTCAGTAAATCCAAAGGCAAAGACCATAGTGTCAGAAAGATAATGACTGCTTTTGTATGTCAGGGCCTCAAGTAAATGAAGGTTAAAAACCTGCTGTTAAGTTCAGATGTATCCAGATTCATGCCAATATTACATGTCACTCCAGTGTATTAAATAATGAGACTGTGCCTATGAGTATAAAACCACGTGGTTCACAGTCACACTGAGTGTTACTGTATATATTAAAGGTTGTTTATTCACACACCTGCTGTAAGTTTGTAATAAGTGACGTCTTTAGTTTCACTATAGCTTCTGATTGAAGTGTACATGTTTTTAGTACGATATCAGAAAATGATGGAACTTAGAAGCTGAGCAACATTAATTTGAAATTAATATCAGGTGAATGTTTTCATCCATTAACTGAGGTGTATGAGGAAAACTGTATGTGACGTACATGTGTGTTTGAATGGAACAAAAGATTTAGTGAAGGCAAAGAGGATGTCCAAGACCATGAACGTTCTGGATGCACATGCACATCAAAAACTAATGAAAACACTCAACACATTGAACAAATGATTCAAAATTAATGAAAGATAAAACAATTGCGAAAAAATGGTTTCATTCTTCATCGAGACAATGCTCCTGCTCACACTGAGCTCTCAGTAAAGCAGTTTGTGTCCCAAAAACAAATCAGTGTTTGATCCCCCTCCCTATTCACCTAATCTAACACTATGTGACTGTTTCCCAACATCAAATCTATGTGAGTCAAAGGAGTCTGTGTCAGAAGTTAAGAAAATAACATCAGAGGTTGTGAGAAACAGTCTGAAGATCTACTGCACTGCTCTGATCAGTGAAGACCTGAATGCAGCATGTGTTGATGAAGAAGGAGAAACACACTGAAACACGTTTGATAGAATTATATTAGTGTTAGCATCACTCGTGTTTTTTACTAAACATACCTTGTATATATTATATATGTATACAGTATATTGTATATATTGACTGAACAGAGTCAGAAGTTATGTTTACTGTGACAAAAAACTGGGTCCAAGAGTTGAATGAGAAAAACTCTTCGTTTAAAGTGAGTCAGAAAAATTTAACTGCAGTGTTGACTGCCATTTACCAAACTTAAGTCATCCATGGTTTCTCTCATCCCATCTCTCTGTCTGTGTACCAAACTAATCAGGGCACTATTGTACTCACTGGGATTTTCACCCAATTTATGCTAAATCAGTCAAAATGTGAGAGGAGGAGATGAGGGATCACTAGCACAAGTGTCTAAAAATCAATAGCATATGATGGTTGTAGAGATTGGGTATGACCTTGCAGGGCAGACATTGGTATTAAAACCTCACAGAGAGAAGAGGTGCACCGCTGCCATGTTGTAATATTACAACCTCAGAAAGAGCCAATAAATTAACGCCTGCATTGATCCCCAGATGATGTAAGACCAACTTTGGAGATGTGTATGTAAACTTTATGAGGGTCCTTCACCAGCACAAAGACAAAAGACTTGTTTACTACATCGCTGGCACTGACCAGACTGAAGCTGATGGATATCTGCATCCTCCAAAGCGCCCGTTCAGTTTAATCACATTACGAGCTATAATGCTTCTCCATCACATGAGGGAAAAAAATGAGACCCCATCATTGAAAACAATATTCATAAAAGATGTGTGTGTTTGAGCTGCGGAGTCAGATGTCGTCCTCTGCTTAATGACAAAGTTCAGAGCAGTCTCAATCTGATTCCGCACACATCACCAACAAGAGAAAGTCTGCTCTTATCGCAATGTAGGATTAATCAGCTCAATCAAGAGGATAGAAAGTGGACTCTCATACTGCAGCGGTCGCTCTCTTAGTGCACTCTTCTTTAAACTGTTCGAGTGTTTCTATTCCCAGTCATCTGTTCAGAGAGCGGCCTCAGCTCCTAAACTCTAAAACGTATCAGAAAATACAGTGAGTCAATGTCAACAGATCAGAGCTTATATTTTCAGTATTGTGTGCAATGATGGATGCATGAAGCAATTTCAGTTTGGGCACACTCACACTGGTGCGGTTTGGTCCACTTTAAACGAACCCTGGTCCGCTTCCATGGATAGTACTGCTGGTTTGTAGTCATGTGAACACTCGTTTACACTCTGGTGCAGACCAAAGGAGCAAATTCTGATCTGCTTGAAAAGTGGGGGGCTCTTGGTTCACTTGCAGCATGAACGCAAACAGACTATCCAGCGAATCAAAGGGAGAAAGTGATATAAAGTGCATTTATTTATGAGGAGCCTAATTTATTCTTTCTTACGTATGATTTATGGACATAAATGTGATCCTGTTAAATCCTTGCACCATGTTGGCATCTGTGTAACCACAGCAGAACCTCCAAGATTGTATAAATGTGGTGTAGCTCCATTGTTTATTTGTGTTGAACATGGTTGAACAGGATGGAGTTCCTCTAAATCAGTGATGCAGCTTGTCTTCTTTCTTGTGCTTTTTCTTCTTGGTCAGTGGTCATTTTATGCAATGCTGCCCCAAATGAGCGGTTGTTGTAGCTGCATGACACTGTCCTGTCGGTTTGGACCACTTGAGTAAAGTACAGAGTGAAAGTGAATGCATGCGTTCGGAATGAGCTGGTTTTCAAATAGACATGCATGTTTTCCGACTTTGCAGCTGGAACACGATCACCTTGGAGTTTACGTCACTCCCAGTTCCGAGTTCCAAGCTAACTGGAACATGTTATTATTTTGCCTTTAATGTGAAAATAATAACATGTTTTCGACTTACGGGTGCTTTACATGGAAAAGGACCCGGAACATGCTTTTCCATGCATTTTGACCCCTCCCTGTCAATCATAAACACAGGAGACAAGAGCAGAGGAGTGAGAGCTGCAACGCAACAAATACCGCTCTCAGTGTCGTTTTATTCTCACGTAAATAAGCACATCTTCATTGAGGTGAAACTGTTCAATAAGTTGATTAATTGAATATTGTGACAGGTCTAATCTAGGGACAAACACACTCATACCTGTATCTGTCATGTTCTGTATGTCCAAGGAGTCCAGCAGTTTGTTTTCAGGTTCATTTTTGTGTTAAAGTAATGATGGACAGGAAAGGAAGGGCAAAGCTAAACAGAGAGGTTGACCTGCCTGGGGCTGTGGTGGATTTAAATTGAGTTTGCCGTGTTTTGCCAACAGGTTTGAAAAAGGAGAGAACAGTCCAAACATGTTCAGAGGTTTTACTGTAATAGGAACCGAGAGCCCTGCGGTCACTTATTATGTCGACCTCATGGCAAACAAGCGGAAAGGTGTAGAGTAAACTGAATCACAATCAGCTTTATTCACCGTGTGCAGAAACACATAGAAGGACTGTTTTGTCTTTCTAGTAAAAAGTATTAAATGACAAAATACGGAAGAAAAATTCTTTATAAAATGTAAACAGAAACTTTACTGCTATTACTTTATAATTCTAATGACTTGAGTAAAAGTATTCATAAAAATAAGTACTTGAATAAGAGTAAAAAAGTGTCAAATAAAAAAACTACTAAGTGAGGTAGTGAAGTAGTGAGGAACTTGTGAGGGGTTATTCATTTATTATAGCCTAATATACTGTATATTTCTTATTTTTGCTCTTCTTAATAGTTGATTATTTTGATAACTTTGTTCATTTGTAATATTTTGTTGATTATTTTGCAACATTTTGTTGCTATTTTGTAACTTGTTTTGCTAATTTTGTTAACATTTTATTGATCACATTGTAAATGTTCTCGTTTTTGTTTTGTTGTTTGTTTTTGTTGCTTACTTTGCAAATTTTATTCATATTTTGTTGATTTTTTTGGTTACTTTTTAATATTTTGTCTATTACTTTTCATCCTGTTTGTTTCTTTTGTTTATGTTTTTATTATTTTGCCAATTTTGTTCATTTTGTTAATACAGTATGTAATTAATCAATTTGCTCATTTTACTTGCTTTGTTGATATTTTGTTAACTACATTGCCTATTTTTGTCATTCTGTTAATATTTTGCTAATTTTTTGGCTTATTTTGTTGGTATTCTGGATGCGTAAAATGTAAAATAATTTAATTGAGTAAAGTAAAAACTATTCTGCCAAACATCTACTCTCAGTAAGTACATATTTTTGAAAGAAAAAAAAAAAACCTCAAGTCCCGCACATGCAGTGGAGTAAATGTACTTAAGTACTAACCACTTCTGCAAACAAGTTCCAGATGACACATGTGGCAGCTACAACTAAGGCTGCTTTCACACCTACAGCATTTAGTCCACTTAAAGCGGACCGGAGTCCGGAACACCTGCAAGTTCGGTTCGTTTGGGCTGGTGTGAAAGCGGACCAGTTTGATTTGGTCCAGACTAAAGCTTGGTACGCCTCATCCGAACTCCGGTGCGGTTCGCTGATGGTGAGAACTCTGACTGGACTTGATTCGGTCCAGCTGTCTGTAATATAGCACTTTTTGGTCTACCGAGGCTTCCGTAGCAAGCTGTATCATGCATTTCAAGAAGCTAGTAAACTTCTCTACGTCAGAGTCTACTGAAACGCAAAAACGAAGCGCCCAGTGTTTTCCACCCAAATACGATTTCCATGCTGGAACAACAGCAGTATTTGTGCTTTTTGCACAAACAAATGATGATAATAACAATAAACTGCCACAAGAATACAGTAAGTAAAATAGTACCATTCATTATTCAGAAATAAAGCTAAATCCGATATTTTTGTCTGCTGGATTTTTCCCTCTACAAACGCTGAGCCAATCAGCTCTCACGTACATCACCCAAAACACAGTATTTTGTAAACAGCGCCGCCCCATGAGTGGAGGGATATACAACATTCATAGAGTTGGTTCGTTTGCAAAAACACTGGTGTGAATGTGGACCAAACTAGTTGAGAATTGAAATATTGTAATAAGTTGTGAGTCCAATCGAACCACTGGACCGGACTAACAGGTGGGAAAGCACCACAAGTGCTGTGGATTCACATATGCCTAAAAGAAGGCAGAGGTTGTAGAATCACCCACGAGGCCAGTCAGCTGTGAGGCAGCAGTGATTTTTCAGTGTGTTTTCTTGAGACTGGCACTTGTGACACTTTTGAAGTCATCGGGTTTTCAATCAGCAGTGCCACCACTGCAGAATATGATATGATGAAGAACTGACAGTGGTCAATAACCATGGCTAATTTCAAGTAAGCTGGTTCAGTCGATTTCATGCTATTGCACTAAAACTCTGCAGATAACATTTATTCTCATTCAAATGACACAGGTAATTGTATTTCTTGTCTTGTGTTGTATTCATCCATCCATCCACCCATCCATTATCTTCCACTTATCCTGGTGATGGTCGCAGGGGCATCAAACTAAGCAGAGAAACCCAGACTTCCCTCTCCCCAGCCACCTCCTCCAGTTCCTCTGGAGGGACCCCAAGTGTTTCCATGCCACCTGAGAGAGATAGAGAGATTCCCTCCAGCATGTCCTGGTCCGCCTCAGGGCCTCCTCCCAGTTACAGCGAGTTTTGGTAACTGGGGATTGGACCACCCAGGTCCCTGTCTTCGATTGCCACCCAAAATACACAGCAGCGGACCCTTACAACCCTTCCAGCAGGTAGTGGGCCCACAGGAAGGCACAGCCATAAGGGTCTTCTGAATCGCTCTTAGTCTGACCTGTCACCTAGGACCAATTTGCCTTGCAGGACCCTACCAGGGGCAAATTGCTCGTGACAACAGAGCTCCTGGGATCATGCATATGTTCATGGATATAATTTACAGTAGACATTGATTCTTAATTAGTATTTAACACAAAGGTATGTACAGAATTGACATGTTATGACATAATGTACTAATGTTTGGGTAATTATGTTAAACTAGTGTCATCAGTTAATGTGTTTTGTCATAAATCAGGTGTAGACCCCAGGATGGTTCGCTCAATCATGTGTGTGTGATAGATATATGACACTCTGGTCTAATGAGGACAGTTTAGTAGAATCAGAATTTCTACCTTTATTCCTTGTGAAACATAAAAAAATAAAGCATACGTAATACAAAATCTAAGCATTCAGTTTTCTGATACAGACATTAAATATGTATATTTTAGTGTTATTGGTTTGCTGTCATCAAAACTGATCACATATAGCTTGTTATGATTTTGTTCAAGATGCATCAGGGTGAATTAGTGTTTACATGACAGAAGGTATGTACAGATGTAGCAGATTTCATTTGGCCACTTTACTGCCAAAGCGAGGCACTAACGCCGCAGCGTCAGAAAAGGGAGTGATGGGGGGTGCAGTCTAAGCTCCCAACACTAGGGGCAGCAGAGTGCTTAAATTCTGACTGAGCAAGTATTTATGCACGTATTCTTACATTTTTCAACCTGTTATCAGTGAAACTGACGTTCAAAAAATGATCAGTGACTTGTATTATGCAAATGTGACAAAGAAGAGCAACAAGACTGGACCAAATATCCCGTTGTTTAAATCATAAATCAATAACAATCAGTGATTACGTCAACCTTTTTCAGCGCACTCCTATTACCACTTTACATTTCTGTCAAACATGGATACAGTATAAAATAAAATAAATAAAAACACACCGAGTGCTTTACATTTATCAATTTTGCAGCGAGACAAGTTGACTTGATGTTATAGACACACTGGGTGGTTGGTTGCTTGGGTGTGGTCACTGGCCTGCTCCCGTGGTGGTTGCGGTTTGGGGGGGGCTCAGACCTCCCTGGTTCTGAGGAGGGCCCTGGGGGGATGCTGGCCGGCTCTTGTGCGCCTGGGCCCTGGGACTCTGGGCCTGGGTCTTTGTGGGGGGGGGCTGACTGCTGTCTGGGGCTGGTTGCCTGTTGCCTCTGGTCCCCCTGGTCTCTTGTCTTGTGGCTGAGGGGGGCTCGGACTGTGGCCTCCTTCCTCTATCTCCTGGGGCGGGTGTGCGGTGAGCACTGGGGCGTGTGTCCTCTGGCCCACAATACCTCTGGGGTCTGATGGGCGGCCAGGGTCACCGGGGCTCTTCCCTATCTGCCTCTGGCCACCGGGGGACCTGGGTGCGGCTTCTCACCTTCATTATAAGGCACATTGTGTGTTGAAAACACAGACATACAGTCTTACACATGCACACACACACCATGAAAATCTCTGTGTTGATGTATCTGTCTGTTTTCTGATGTTTTTACATTTGCAGTTGCGTGTTGTTATGATTTTATTTCACAGATGCAGCAGCGGATGATTCACTCAACCTCCATGGATGAAACAGAAGAACTTGTTTTCACTTTTATCTTCCACTTTTCTTTCCATCTTTATCTCTCCATCTTTGTTTTTCTTTGGCTCTGTCTCCCTGTCAGTTTGGCTTCTGTAATTATTACTTCTAGCATTGGATTACTGTGTTATATGTCAAAATAATTAAACAATAAATAATTGAATTATGAAACCAAGTGGAGCTTGCAGTGGGTGCAGAGCTCCTCTTGCCAAAGCAAATGTGTTTGGTACAACAAGGCATTGAGATTACAGTTCTGCTTGGCTGGTTGCCAAATATGACAGGATAAAAAAAAGAAAGTTTAAAAAATAAATAAATAATATATTACTCATGAAAGCAATTATCAGACCTTTTATATCGGAGTTAAATTATGCTAAACTGCAGGTTGTATTTTATCAGGTGGCTTTTTGTATTTTTCACGTGTAATTTCTTTCTCAGAGGTTGGTTTTGGTTCGTGCACTGCGATGGAAACCCTGGCGTGTCAGCTCTGAACACAGAGTTGTTGGCTCCTGCACAGAATGGACTGTTGGATTATGAAGGAGGAGATTGGGTTAATTTATGACTTCAGCATTCATCTCGTATCACGTGGTAGCAGCAGCTTCATCTGACAAGATGGGATGGCTTGTCAACAGCTCAGATTTTAGGCCCTCTCCTCTGTTTCCATGGCAACGCAATCACTTTGTCCTAGGTGTAAGAGGTGAGGGTGATAATGCACATATGTTAAAGTAATATGAAGGGGCAGGTTTTTATGTTGACTGGGCACATGAGGAAAACAGTGTGCAGTTATGTCTGATGTATTTTTATTCTAGCAAGTCTGCACTGTTGCTGTAGAGTTCTTTATTACAACATAAAGCAGGACTTTGCATCAGCAGTGAGGAAATATCAAGCGGAGTGGCCTGTAGTTTAAGCTCGGCGACCGTGAACTGCAGCCTCCCTGGCCCCATTCTGAGCCTGGGTGACCTTTGTGGTGTGTCGTTCCTTTCTCTCTCTGCTCATGTTTCTTGTCTCCTTTCGACTGTGAACTCACATAAAGGCACAATAATGTCCTAAACTGTCCACGGTACACATCTCCTAAACTTAGGCATGAGAACCAAAAACAGTTCTTTTTATTGGGTTACTCTTTGTTTATTTTTTAAATCATTTTCTTGATTATTTACATTTGTTTTCTTAATTATTTTATTCCTTTTAATCATTTTGCTGCTAATTTTTTAATTTTTTAATTAATTTTTGTTAATTTTGCTAATCATTCTTTTCATTTTTTAAATTGTGTTCATTTTCTCTTAATTGTGCTCATTATTTAGTTCTTTTTTATTTTCTGTCAGCTATGTTCATCATTTTGTGCATTTTTGTTCATTTTCGGTTAATTTTGTTCATTATTTTGATATTTTTTTATTATTTTGTTGCTCTTTTTTTATTTTTTTATTTTGCTTATTCTTTTCATTTTTGTGCATTTTATAAATTTTTTTGTTTATTTTGTTCATAATTTTGTTCATTTTTTGGGTGAATTTTTGTTATATGTCTTGAGTTGGTGTGTCTTGTCTTGTCAGTTCTTGTCTGTTTGTGCACTTTTATGTCCTGGTGAG
>JAQQAE010019880.1:0-10825 GCA_029823295.1 Pseudamia nigra | reverse complement strand
ATTCATCCAAAGCAGAGAAACTGCTTTGTGCCCAGTGTCGACGAATTATAAAAGTTACTCCTAAAGTCGTCCACAATAAGGTGTGTGTCTCCAAATGTAAAAAAAACAGATCGAATAGAAAATAACAAATCTCTTATTACTCTGTCTATTAAATTTTTGAGAAAATTAACATACGCTGACAATTTCATGTATAACTTTGTTAAAATTCTCCTTCTGCCTGTGTGCAGGATCAAGTGGAGTTTGTGTGCAGCACAAAATGTTCTGTTAAGTTCAAAGTGGTCAATGACATCATGGGCATCTGTGAGTACTGTAATAAGGAAAAGATCGTCAGAGACTGCATGAGGGTCGAGGGTAAAGACTGTTGCTTCTGCAGTGACGGTGAGGACACATTTTCAGTTAATTTGATTTTTTAGATGATGTCTGCCTCAAAAATCATTAAAGTTTATCTGTTTGATATGTTGTCTTTGTGCCATCTTCAGTTAATTTCAACATGAAGCATCAGTGTTTTCATCAAACTCTGTTGTTGACATTTTACACATCGACTCAAATTCTCAGAAACAGCGCTGTAATAACTGATTTAGAAGCATCACCTAGACTCGTCTTTTTTCTCGTTCCAGGTTGCAAGATGCGCTTTCGACACGAGTTGAGGAAGAAATGGGGGAATTACTGCTGTTCCTGTGCTTACTGCTACTGCACCTCCAAAACACTGGTGACTTTAGAGTTTGATGGAACGCCAGAGGAATTCTGCTCAGAGGACTGTAGCTGCAAATTCAAAAAGCTCCACTCAAATGTAATTAAAGGCTGGAAGGAGGAAATTCTCAAACTTACACTGTGTCACACTATGTCAGAGCTGGATATGGCCAGAAATGTTCTCATACTTATTCATGTGAAGAGGCTGATTTTTGGTTGAGTGAAAGCACTTAGTTTTAACCAATCAGGTGAAAATGCATATACGTTTTATCAGTAACCTGGCCGACAATGTGAACAAACTAGATCCTAATGTACATAACCCTGCTTAAAATGATCGCTGATTTTAAAAAACAAACTAACTAGAAAGCACTCGGAGAGAGCAAACTTCCAACAAGGCAGCTTAGTTAGTCTTTATAGTGAAAACCTACCATTATCAACCTATGCTCATTTCTTCCATAATGTTATGACACCAAAAGTAATATTCTTGCATGTATTTCACGCTCATGATTAGATTCTTTGACCATGAAAACCTACTATTAGCATTTGGAATCGCATCCATATCATTAGATTCATGAAAAATAATATTTCCATAATGGTGTTTTTCTTCTGAATCTAGCTCCATAAATGTTGAAGATACGTCAAATCCGTGGACACGTTACTGAATAAGCAGACTTTCACTGCAATTTGGTGTTAGTTTTATGTCTCAAGCTTAATTTACTAC
Source organism: Pseudamia nigra (assembly GCA_029823295.1). Lineage (NCBI taxonomy): Eukaryota > Metazoa > Chordata > Actinopteri > Kurtiformes > Apogonidae > Pseudamia > Pseudamia nigra. The sequence goes on along the minus strand of JAQQAE010019880.1, from coordinate 9,414 downwards.
CTTACAGTAGATTTTGTTCCTCAATCCCTTAAGCATAGGCATTCTAGATCACTATATCCAGAATATTCCCATGTCTGGATCAAACTTTGTGGTTTTATATAATCTATTATGGTGCTATCATTTGTTTTTTGGCTAAATTTTCTGGGTGGTGTTTGTGGTGTTACAAGGACAACTGTTGGATTTTGTCCAATGTCACAATAGTAAAGAATCCATTAAAAATCTTTCGTATCCAGATCACTATCACAATCTAGTCAGTTGGTCTTTATGCCATTTCTGACCTATCCTGAAAATTTCATCCAAATCTGTTCATAACTTTTTGAATTGTGTTCTAAACTAACAAGCCAAACAAATAAATTAACACTGACGACAACAGAACCTCCTTGGTCTAGGTAAATGCATCACGATAATGGCAATTTGCCTAGCACGTGCAGTGTTTGCAGTGAAATGGTCCAATAAATGTAATCTTACTTTCTGTTTTCTCTCAGCTTTGCCATTGTGACACCTGTGGTAAAAAAGGAGAAATGACTCAGACGCTGCCTGTGTTTGGTGAAGTCAAGCACTTCTGTGACATGAAATGCCTCAGTCACTTCTGCCTGAAAAAGGGCCAGGTGGACGGCACAGGTACGTGGTGTTTGTATCTGATCAAGTCTAATGCTATTTAGTCTCAGCAGCCACTTTATTAGGTACACCTGTGTAGTACTGGGTTGGACCTCCTAGCTATCATAAGATTATACGATGTGGTCAGAAGTAATACTTCACCACCTAATTTGCATTATTAATAAAATCACAGCATCAATAAATGATAAAAACTTATCTTGACTGATTGTATCAATTGTACTATAACCATAGACACCAAATTTTCATATGCAACAGGTTAGACTCCAGGACAAAACCTCGCTCATCAAATGACTTTGACTATGAAGTGTGGTAGGGTCTGAAATTATTGCACTTGCATACATTTCTAGCTTATGTGGTAAGGTTGAAAATGTTGTATACTCCAGGGTTATTGACTATGCTGATTCCAAATGTACTTCAAAGAAAAAAGTCGAGGTCAGTTTCAGGACTGGGCAGGGGATTTATTGTTTCACGGCTTCCGGAACTGACATTGGGCTTCCTGCAAGAAACAGTGTACAAACAAATTTCCTCTTATTTTTGTTGGTATCCTGCATTTTTTCTTATTTAGTCAGTACCCTGTCGGCCGCCGCGTCGTTGGGGAGCGCTTAACATGAGCGCACCTTAATGTCAAGTAAAATTCCTTGTATCTGTAAAAGCATGCTTGGCAATAAAGTTGATTCTGATTCTGACCCATTGATTTGTCGGATTTGCCAATGTTTTGTTGTTTGTGCTGTTACTCCAGATGAGAGAAAACTTTGAGTGGTCGAGTACACATCACAGCCCAGACAGGATTGGTTCAATGCACAGAAGCACATGTTTTAAATTTCAGGAACACAGAAACACTTAATACAATCTAATTCTGATTATTTTATGCCTTAGAGGAACTTCTGTGATTGATTGTTAAATGTGTGTTTCGGAAAACTATATTATCCATCAATTAAACCCAGTTTAGGATAGGCTATGAAGCTCGTTTTATGTCAGAGTCCAGTGTTTCTCTTCACATGAGCACACAGGCTGGTTTGAAATGAACACTAAAGAAATTGACAGGTTTACGCCATTTCTGTAGGAAAAACACACCTTGGCTCATTAAGACAGTGGCCTCATATTTGCAGACTTTACGGTACATCAAACAGCTTATTAACCAGACAGTGTGTGGGAGAGTTTGATGTGTGACTCGATCATGCCCTGGTTTTGATCCGTCAGAACACAAGTGGATTATAGTCGGCATCGCTTTCAGGGACAGAAGAATCCATCCATCTATCATTTTCCATTTTTCCTGGTCAGGGTCGCAGGGCAGCAGCCTAAGCAGAGAAGCCCAGACTTCCCTCTCCCCAGCCACCTCCTCTGCGGGGTCCCCCAAGTTGTTCCATGCCCCCCGCCCCCCCAGCCATTGTCCAAGGGACATCACATCATCACAGCATAGCTTAAAACTTGTATGTACATTGTGCAACAGTGTGAACATGCAGCTGTTCAGTCATTTTACACATTTAAACTTAAATCGATTTCTTTAAGTGTAAATGCATTACTAACATTGTTTCTGAGGTGTATACTTTTTAATTCCCATTTTACTTGAAAGATTCTTCCTCTGTTGTAATGAAGCAACACAACATGAAATTTTTCCGATATCGTATTTTTAGAGGCACTGGATTTTTAAATGACCAAATGGAGCCGAGAAAAACTGATTAAGCGTGTGATATTATAGTATAACATTCGCTGACTGCTCTGTTTTGTTCACAGACTCGTCGCCTCCTGAATCTGCCCCGACCGTGGAGTCGTCACCCATCATTGCTAATGTCGTCTCACTCGCTGACGCTTTGGCGAAGCGGCAAAATGCACCTGTTAACTGTGCAGAGCAGGGTAAACAAATACAGAACACGCACTCATATTCAGATATACGGTTGATGTCAAAATGATTAGCACCTCTGAGGAAAAAAAAGAATTCAGATTTTTATGTCAGTTGCATTTTGAAACACTGGCAATTTTTTTTTAACAGAGCGTCTCAAAACAGTCAAGAAAATGAACAAAATGTATTGAAGAAACAAAATCAAGATGAGCAAAATGACAATTAATGAACCTAAATAAATGAAACACAGAACAAGCAAGTTCAAGAAAATTAACAAAAATATAGCAAAATAGGCAAACTGATCAAGAAAATTAACAAAAAGTGGCAAATAATAAACAAAATCAAGATGTACCAAGATGAATAAAATAATAGAAGTGACCAAAAATAATGAACAAAACTGAAAATGTCCCCAGAACAAGCCGAAATGAACAAAACAATGAAGAAAATGAACAAAAATATCAACAAAATAAGTATAACACACACATTGACAAAAAACAATACATTTAAACTTAAAATAAAATAATGTATAGTTGGCAGCCCAGTTAAAACTACTGTCCAATAGTAGTGGGGGGGGGGAGTGCACGTGGGCAGTGTGTTCTAATTTTGGAATTTTTTTTTTTTTTTGACAGGTTCTGACCCTGACATTCAGACTAAAGTCGTGGGACATGTGAGTATGAAGCATGTTGTTTTTAACACGCACATGTTTACAGACACTTGATATTGTTGAGGATGATTTCTCTTGTGGTTCTGTGCTCCAGGTCAGCATTCAAACCGTGCCCATGGAGATGAAGAACAAGTCCATGCTGTGTGCCCCGCTGGTCCACAACAAAGGGGTCTCCTGCACAAAACAGACTGTCAGCACAGCGACGCAGACAAGTAAAACACACCTACACAGCCAGAAATGTCAATGAGAAATCACATGTGTCTAAATGAAAATGACAGGAGAGATGCAAGAAGACAAAAATGTGAAGGACATAAATATTGTAGATGACTAAAAGCTGGAACAAGATAAAGATGTAAAAGACAAAATTGACATAAATGACAAAAACAGCTTCCATCGTAAATGTAGGAAAACCCCACAACAGTGTAAAACACAAAACGTGCAAATGATGAGAAATGTTAAATGAAAAATGCAAAAAGAGAACTTTCTATCACAATATCATATTCATTGCTTTGATACCTTATATTTTTGTGTATTCGTCCCACAGTGATATGAAAAGGCAGCTGCTCCCTTCCTGATTTCTTACTTTTTTGTAAATGTGTCACACTTAAATTTTCAGATCAAACAAGTTTAAATATTAGATGAGATTGAGAAGCTGTGACATGACATTAAAAACACGGCTCATGCCCGTAAACCCTCTGATGTGGCTGAATTAGAACAATTCTGCAAAGGCGAGTGGGCCAAAAATTCCTTCACCGTAAATGCTTGAGTGCAGTTGTTGCTGCTACGGGTGGACGAACAGTTATTAGGTTTTGGGGTAATGAGTTTTTCACACAGGGCTATGCAGGTTTGGACTTTCTTACCCCCCATAATAATAAAAAAAACTGTCTCTCGTAGTTGCTATAAAACGGACAGATGAAATAAAGCAATCTGATATGAGCAATCTTGGTACGGTGTAATAACCGTATAACACAGCTATAACTCTTTATTTGTCTACAGTATTGTGAGTACAGTAGCTCAGTAAATAGTTTGAAAAGGGAACAGAAGTGTACCGACTGGTTTTCTGTCCAAACTATTTGGGGAATTAAGTGAACTTCTTGAATTGGAAATGAATTGCTGCTAATCTGCCGCGAGGCTTTACGCAATAGAAATTCGGTTAATCACCTATTCTCCCACATTCCTGACATTTAACAGCACACATTGGGAACAGCATTATCCCCCGCCACCCCCCCTCCCCATTGCTGTGCATACTGAGGTGATACTCCATTAACAGAGCTCGTGAGGATCAATCTGAAAACCAGAAAACGCAGCGGTGTGATGTGGAAGAAAGGCAGGATGACCTTGGATATTGCCGAGTATCTGGCGGCGATGAGAGACACAGCTTCGATGAGGACGATCCAGCGACACTGGAGACAAACCCTTCTTGCTAAGAGGAGGAGAAAGCCTTATAAACTGACGAGGTATAACTTCACCCAAAACAAACACAACTTGCAGTTTTACTTTTATTGTATCCACTTAGTTGCCCATTGCAAGTCAACAGCTATTTGCTGAAAAAAAAAAAAAAAATTTTTACCACGGACGCCATTTCTACGACTACTAACTTCACCTGTAGGTAGGCAGATAGATACTTAGTTACTCACCCGTCTGTCTGTCTGTCCGTCCGTCCCAGAGGGAGATTTACTATAGCCTATTTTTACGCGGATAGGCTGTCACTCATAAGTTACTCACCAGCATGGTTGATGGGCTGCGGAGGGTTTTATATCTATATAAAAGTGTAATGAGGTCTGATGTTATGCACAGTCTAAATGTCTTGTTGACCAAATTATTGAATTTTCTTTACAGTCAGGTGCTGGAAGCAGTGGACTCCATCCTGAAAGCAGACAACAAAATATCTTCGAGAAAAGTGCAATTGCGCCTTCAGACAAAACACGGCATCAAGATCAGTTTGGACGTGGTGAAAAAGGCCATGAAGAAACTGAACTGGACAAACAACAAGGCCAAGTAAAGATTAGCAGTCTAAACGCACACAACACTTTTTTTAAACCTTCTTTAGACTATAGCCTTTTTAAAGGTGATCATTTTAATTTTCTGATTGCAGAACTGCTCCAATGACCCATCAGCTTGTTCTTGAAGCGCAGGAAAACGCACTTCCGGCTAGAATTGACATTGCATTGGGAAAAGTGGTAAGCAGCTTTACTTTATTGAGATAACGCATGTGAAACAACACACTGCGTAGGCTACCCTACTATGCATTAATAGGCAAGCGGTTCAAACTGATTTTGACCTCAGCAGCTGACAACACTGTACGCAGCTCTAATTTGTTTATTTGTCTTTAAAGAACAGGCATACAGCTAGAAAACGTGCTGCAACCTCACCTTGTCGTTTGGTGACCAAGAAAGCGGTAAGGTTCAAAAACTAGGCTATTTATTGTTTAATAAGGGGGTTGCTTTGTGTGCACTTTCTGTATCCTATCTGTAAGTTGTGCAGATAGCCTAAACTCAAATTTCTGCTGATGTTGAGGATTTATAAATTGTCTTTTTTCAGGCTACTCTCCAAAAAGAGGTGTTGTGGCCGGTGACCGACAACCAAAGCCGGTGTGACGGTTTGCACCTATTGGCTGAGCAAGACGTGGAACTGGCTACAGCCAAACAGCACGTACCACAGCTTAAAGAGGAGAGACACTGCTCAACGCAGACTGAGCCACAGCTGGCTGAATTGAATGCTGAGGTGGCAGCCTTGAGGGTGAGGAATGACCAACTGCAAGAAGAATGCCAGAAAGAGAGGGAGGACAAGCTGAAGGAGAACGAGGAATGGCAGAGACAATTGCAAGAGGTCGATGTCCAACTCCAGGCAGCTCAAGAAGCCGGACACAATGCCACCTGCACGCCACAGACGCCTCCGCCAGCCCCGTCCACACCCCTGTCAGCCCCGTCCACACCCCTGTCAGCCCCGTCCACACCCCTGTCAGCCCCGTCCATACCCCTGTCAGCCCCGTCCACACCCCTGTCAGCATCCCCCCATTTCCCTGACAGCAGCACAGTTCCTCCATTATTCCAGAGGCATTCAGACATTGCTATTAGAGAGCTGAAACCAGAGGAAATCCAGGTGCTCAGCCGAATGAGCCAGGATCGTGTGGACCGATTTGGATGTCTACTGTTTAGAGCCCTGATCACAGAGGAACAGTATCAGGGGTGGTGTTTGAACACCAACTGGGACGGTTCCAGGGGAAAATGGGAGCTTCCCCAAAATCTGAAGGAGTTCATCATCAAAATACTGCATGAGCGATTCCCTAACATCACAGCAAAAGATGAGAAGATGTTGGTGAACCGCATCAACGAGGTGCTGAGAACGCCGCGCCGGTTTGCTACGGGACTCGTTCGATAGGTCCAACTGACTTTTGAAATGAAAGTGTGTTGTTTTATTTTGTTTGATGTGGCTCTTGTACAATAAACACTGTTAAGTGCCTTTCATGACTCGTCACTGATTTCTATGAACAGGGCATATGGGAAACTACTTCAGTTCTTGCTGAAGTAATATTGCTGAGTGAAATCACCTGGTTGAGTGTTTGGTTGGAAACAATAAGATTTCGATGGGTAGACTTAGTAATAGTAATTAATTAATTAATTAACAACTAATAAATTAATAAATAGTAATTAGTAGTAGATGAGTGAATTTTCCATGTGTCATGATGCACACCAACTGCCTTTGAGTCACATCAATTGTAACAGACAAGAGTTTGGCTAATTAAAAAAAAAAAAGTAGTCTATAACAAAGCCATAACGCTTTTCTGTCTCCGGTTACAGTAGCAGTTGAGGAAACACTGAAAAGGCATGTTATCACTTTTATTGGCTGTGGGAGGGAATCACACCTGCCAGCCGTGATGCAGATCAGCTTTTTTGGCCAATCCCGCGTGGGGATTTCCTGTATTGAAAGGCCGGCTTACAGAACGCACCAATTGCGCGTTCAAGGGACCCCGTACTGCTGTTTGTTCTCCTTTCCCCCTCCCCAACTTTTAAGTTAAGAAAAGAAATGGGTTAATTAGTGAGAATTCAGAAACCGGGATTAGTGAAAATTCTGAGTATGTTCAGCCTGACATGAGGGAAACTCCCAAGTTTTCCGTTTCACAAAGCCAGTTCAGTGACCCTGAATCAGTTGCTATGGCAACATGCTCCATGAAGCAAACCTGCTGGCTGGTAGGTTCGCTTCATCTAAGCCTGAGGTTGATCGCCTACATTTTACCTTAACAATCCTCTCCGTCCATATATGTAATATTGGGTTACACATCATTAAGTCCAGGACCTTAAAATAAAATGATTAAATTAATTATTATCCTTTGTAAATTCCACATCTGCAAATCTCAATGATCTGGCTCCAAAATCTGCTTTCACCTATTCACTGTTGAACTTAAACAATATGGAATGCTAATTAAGCAGTATTACAGGGCAGGAAATGCTGTATCGGGATTATCAGCACCACAATGACAGAATGTTTAAGTACGACTTCCATTAATTTAGTTTAGATGGCAACTAAGTTTATTTGCAACTGTATTTTTCTGTCGGCAGCACTGTCACTCATAGCCTGAAGTTATCCCCTGCCATGACTGATTGACTCCAGAGGGGTTTTCAGACCAAACGTTTAAAAAATAATGAAAATGGATAAATGTAATAATTTTTAAAATTCATAATGTATTTTTTATCTATATTAGCACTGGTAGGCTATTATTATCTATGTTATATTTAAAATAAAGAACAAAAATGTCTGAACAAAGGTGTCTTACCAGTCTGTACAATAGGCCTATTTTTATGTTTGATTTGCAGTTGCTGCCATGTGTGAATCATGTCATCTGCGCTGATGGCTTTTTGCTCTGAAATAGGGCCCAGGTTGAATGCATGCAACGTTTATGTTATATTAAATTTAGAGTTGACTGGCGTTATCAGTATCCCCAAATATACACTAACATGGTCAGATTGACAACCTATAGCCCAAGTTTATGTATATATTAAAAATGTGGCTGGTGAAATGTCTCTTTTTACAATAATAAACATAAACACCTTCTTACTTTCTTTATTTCTGCAATAATATAACAATGATACTACCAGAATCAGAATCAGAATGAGCTTTATTGCCAAGCATGCTTTTACACGTACAAGGAATTTTACTTGACATTAAGGTGCGCTCATGTTAAGCGCTCCCTAATGACGCGGTGTCCGACAGGTGCCTCCTACAGTGGGGGGAAAGGGGGAGGGGCAGGGTGACACATTAAGCAGAGAGAAAAAAAGCATAGTTATCAAAATAGAGCTCATAAGTGAGCAAGATTACATACTGTACATGTTAACTAAAAGTTACATAGCAGTGCATTATGAGGCTTATAAGGTTATTTGTATTTGGGAAAGTTTGCATAGGTTCAGTTTATCACACTCATTATTGTAACCATGTCGTCTGCTAAAACAAGATTTTGTTCTTGGAATGTTAGAGGTTTGAAGGGAAAGGTAAAGCAGAGAAAGGTATATGATTTACTTAAAAAGGAGAGGATAGATATGTCTTTACTACTAGAATCTCACCTAGATGATAATGAACGTATGAAGCTTAAGCATAGTTGGGTGGGTCAATTTTTCATTTTTCACAACAAGTAGTAGGGAAGTAGTTATATTTATACATAGGAATCTCCCATTTCAGTTGGTTAAGTGCACTAAAGATAAATATGGGAGGTTTGTTATTCTTAACTAAGGCATTTACCGAATTTGTGTAATTAACCCTCAGCAAGGGCTTTAGTTGGAGGAGATTTTAACTGTTTAGTGAACCCTTTAGATGATAGACACCCCTCTCAAAACTCACCCTTAACTAAGCAAGCGAATGCACTCTCTGCTGTTTGTAGTGAACTGAATCTGGTTGATGTATGGCGAACCCTCCGTATTCAGATAAGGAATTCACATTTTATTCTTGCCCACATAAGTGTCACACTAGAATTGATTACTTTTTCATACCTAAATTATTGATACAGCAGGTATTGTCCTGTACTATAGGAAATATAGTTGTGAGTGACCACGCAATTATGCTCATGGATCCATCTAGTAGTGGGAACTATTTAAATTGCAGGCGTGGGAAATTTGATAAATATCTTTTAAAAGATGAGACATTTGTATCGTATCTGCGTAGTGAATTTAAAATATTTCTTGCTGTCAATTTACAGTCTACTAATAATCCCTCTTTAGTGTGGGAAACATCTAAAGCAGGGGTGTCCAATCATTGCCACAAAGGGCCGAGACACTGCAGGTTTTCTTTCCAGCCACTCACT
>JAQQAE010019879.1:0-10825 GCA_029823295.1 Pseudamia nigra | reverse complement strand
CAGAGGATAGGGTAAGATGGAGGCAGATGATTCGCTGTGGCGACCCCTGAAGGGAACAGCCGAAAGGAAAAGAAGAAGATATAGAGTGCTTAACAAATTTATTGGATCATCTGTCCTATATGTCTCAAAGGTCTTCCAGCATAATGAAGTGCTTTAATGCAGAGTCTTTCCTTTTCAGTGAGTTCTTTACATTTTACCGTTTTGAACAAGAGTGAAGATTTCAAACTGAATTAATGTTTTTCTACTCAAATTTGAGCCAGCACACCGGACCAAGAAATCAGGAATGAATCAAGCACAACATTCAACCAATCAAACAAATTTTTCTGTGCAGGATGTGTTAAAGATTTGTAATAATAATGCATTTTACTATTTTTTTCAGAATTTTGTAAAACAGTACATTTGAAAATTCATGGATTTCAACAATAATTATATTTTAGCATAAAACGTTTAATCTGGATTAAAGAGCTTGTGCATATTGGTGGATTAATCATTACAGAAACATTAAAAATGGTTTTGACAGCTCAAAACCTTACATTGAGTGGTGGTCTAATAAATTTGCATTAGACCACCACCAAATCCATTATGTTTTTTTATTTTATCCATGTAAGTCTCATTTTTTAGTCTCAACACAAATTAGCCATGTGAAAAGTGTACATACACTGCCTGGCCAAAAAAAAGGTCACTACCTGGATTTAATGAAATAAATAGGTGTGAGCCTCCCATTGGATAATTTCTGCACGGGTGATTGTGTTTCAGCTGGCATCACGTGATATAAGGATAGTGGGGAACCATCATCTTCAAAGAAAAAATGTGGTTGGAAAAAAAATCTTGAGTGATCATGGCCGGTAATCACTTAAATGTGTGGTGAAATCAAATTGTAAAAGAAACAACAGTAGAACTCAGGACTATGTTTAATAGTGAAAGTAAAAGCCACTCCCAGTTTGGGTGTTACTGCAATAAGAGTTCCATATGTGTGTGTGTGTGTGTGTGTGCAGATGCACTAATAAAAGCTTTTCTGTTTATAACATTATAATACAGTTTAAAACATAGTGATCATTTTCTTAAGCTGAATGGGTGCATCAATAAAAGACAGTTATGTGTAAGTGCATGTTTTTATTTAATGTTAATTTAGTCCCAGAACAGTATAATAAAATAAGGTAAATTTAAATATTCACAATCTATTCGATGTTTGAAAAGACTAAAACCACCCATTACTCCATTTCTTCCAATGGGAATTTTGTAGAAGCCTAAAGACTCACATTAAAGGTGTAGTCAGAATGAAGAGATGGTTTGTATTTGTACATTCCTTAAGCTTGTGATTGTGTTTATATGACTTGGGCTGATTAGTCTTGTGTAGGACTGAATTTATTACTCTGTCTTTGCCTGTGTCATTATATCTCAGCCCCTTTATTTTCACTCCTTAATGAGACTATTAAATATTCAAACCTTTACCTAGAGGAGCACTGTGTGTGTGTGTGTGGCTTCTCAAGTCAGTGTGCCCATCCCTGTATTTTTGCATATCCTTGAGTGTGCATCAACACTTTTGATCTCTCTTTTAGCTCTGACGGATAAGACAAGAGACAGACACAGGAATAAATTAGCACACACCTGCAGACAGACATGATTTGAATTGGCACAATGATTTGTTATTCCAGAATTTAGAGTCCCAGCTGATGAAGAGTCCAGGCCAGATCAGGCTCATTAAGTGGGACAGAAATGGGCTTGTTGGCTGGGTGTGGATTCTGACCTTCCACTGGCCTCCTCTCTTTTTATTTGCCTCTGTCTCTCCCTGAGCACACACTAAATCAAGGGGACTTTTAATTAAATACACATTTTTCTACTCTAACTACAATGTAAATAGAGCACCTAGATACAAACACACACAAAGCCCACACTTGTCTCTCACTTTCTTAAATCAATAGATTATATTAAACAATTGAATGTAGACTGAACCAGCCGATTTCTCATGCCCATAATTCTCCCTTTTATCTAGCAGAGGTCATTAATATACCCCCTTTGTCGTCTTTAACTTTAAGAACAGACCCTGGCGTCTGCCCTAATACCCTTTTTAAAACTCTCTTTAATGAAGTGCTCTTGTTCTTTGTGAATCAGGCATTTTTTATACCATGTATGAGGAATCCTGTGTATAAGGGGATAGAGGTGAGAGAGGAGGACTAAGAGCTCACCAAGGTCTTCTCCTGGGGCCTGGGATGTGTGTCCAGACTATAGAGTAATTCATTAAGCCAGTCCCAGGACTCATATCAAACCTCTTCTGGTTCACACAAAGGTTCTCTGCCTCACTTAGCTCTTGCCTTTACATGCATCTCACCACACATGGCAGCCTCTGATCTCATATGGAGAGGTTACGAGTGCTTGGTGGAGAGGGAAGAAGTACCCTGTGTCTCTCTCATTGCATAGAAGTCCTACATTCAGTGATTACAGGGCCCCTTTGGGCACTTTGACAGTTCAATGGCTAGAACAAACAAATGGTATTACAAATAATAAAAGAGCCCTTATACAGCTTGTGTTTTCTACAAATGCTCTAAGATCTAAGATTTGCTTTTATTTATTTTTATTTATCAGGACATAGCATATTAATCAACATTTTACATGTAAATATACCAGATTGTAGCCAAAGCTTATGTTCATCTGTAGTCCCTTGACAGCTTGACGTAATGAAAACAAAACAAGGAACAGTACATGCTGAGAACAACACAAACAAAGCTTACAAATATTAACCCCACAACACAAACTGGCAACTGCTCTTAAGGTTTGAGTTGTGGAGTGACATGTTGTTCTGTATTTGATGTAATAGTTTAATGGTACTGGTGCCAGTCCATGAAGGACTTTGTACTCTATCCAGGGGATTTTGGAATTTTTACAGTTGTCAAAGCTTAACAATTTGAATTTGGAAAGAATACTGCAGTGGTGACGTGGGTAGGGTTTTCTGTCCAGTGCCTTTTTTAGTGTTTTTTTTTTAAATACAGTGATTCAATAGGTTTGGTTATTGAAGCTCCTGTTTGTGATCAGTGTGCGCGAGTATTACCGAATGTACAAACATTATAGCAGCACCTGCAGTCAGGGATGTCCTAACCAGTCTAAACTGTGGAGATTTTAATGCAATACTTTTTGTTAATTTTTTTGATATGGTTCTTGAAGGAGAATGTAAACACCTTGTAAACCATTTAAGTATTAAATTAGTTTACAAGGTGCCGATCTCCATCTAAAATTACATTTGAATGTGTAATCATGGTTGGTTGAAAAGTACATGCAGACAGTTTCTGGTGTTCAAAAGGAGACTGGATTTTTTTTGAGCCAATTCAGAATTCTGGGTAGCCTCTGTAGCATTTTTGACTGGTGTAAAATTAATTATGACATATTCTGCATACTTTTGCACATTAATCTTTATTGTTTCACAGTGTAGGGATCTTGTCTTGGGCTTCCACCCTTGTTTCATCCACATAAAAACATGACATATAACATACAAGACATAGTAAAGTGAATGGTGGGAAACATAGAAAGGACAAATGTAGCAAAACAAATTAAAAATAAGCACAGATCTTAAACATAAGAATACTGTATTAAAAAGTGCAAAGTACATAAAAAGAGTTAAATATCAAAATACATCTTCATACTCACTTATTCTATCCTTAATTCATCTGTCACTGTGCAAAAGCTAAATTATGCAACCCTAAGTCATTTGCTTCTTAAAACTCAGCCCCACTGATCCTGGTTCCAACATGATGCTGTCACTTTGTTTGTTTAGAATTATGGGTGAGGATTAGGTTTATGCATGAAGATACATTTGTAAATTTGGGGAGAAAGGGGGAGTATGGAAGTATGGAAAACACACAAAAATGCAATGCCTGAAGCTCATAAAATGCATTGAGTGGGACATGAACCATTGGGTCCCATGTGGTAATCCTGGGGCTTGGTTGGGCTGCTGTACCTACCTCCCCACCACCTCCTCCTAACAGTTTGTCTTCTGTTAAAATATCCCTACAGGACCTCATTAACTTGATCAACCAGTAGAAGTTGCTTAGCTCTAAAGTGTAAGCTTTAGTTGTAACACAAATATTTGTACTAGTGATCGACCGATATCAGTTTTTCAGGACCAATACCAATTATTAGTAGCTAAGGAGGCCGGTAACCGATATTTGGAGCCGATGTTTATTTGCAGGAAAAATGTAAAAATTGGCATAAAAATGTTGAATAATACAAACACTTAACTTTGTTTAAATGCCTAAAGCATGTTTATTTAACCAAACCAATAGAAAATAAATAGCTCCAGAAGTGCATAGATCCTAGACTCAAAAATGATTGTAGTAGTCATGAGCTGTAGAGTTTTTCATGTGACTTTCACGGAAACACACGCTATTCTCCACATGCATTCAACCCATTGATAATACATAGTCTACTGAGAGTAGGACCTGTGAGCTAATGTTATGCTAAAAACTAGTCCGCCTTCATCTCATCGTTCTTCCCTGCAACAAAACAAGACTGAATTGAATTTCTTATGCGCTCTCTCTCAATCACACACAGACTTCTACAATCACGGACTGTTTTCAGAGCGATATTACGAACAGCATTGTTTCAAGTAATTCACAGACATGTCGGGAGGTGCTACTAGCTTAGTAGAGCTGCTAACGTTTACTCCGTTCGTTGGACACGACAAAACACATCTCCGCCGTGTGTGTGAGGACGGTTTCCACATCGGTGTCTGCCACTTACACTTGTTTAACCAATCAGATGGCGCCATGGGCGGAGCAATGCTGGAGACAGAAGTAGCAGGAGAGAGAAAGAGAGCGGGGCGGCTGAGCCGAAATAAAACAGTTTTTAATTGATTTCTTGAAAAAAACATAGATACCGATATACGTCAAATTTCCAAATATCAGCGCCGATAATTGACCGGGCTGATAATCAGTCGACCTCTAATTTGAACCATTAAAGACAGAAGGTCTTCTATGTGGTAGGATGTATGTTTTCCCTTCATAGTATGACAAACACAATGTTGACCTTATACAGATCCTTTAGCAAAATCATTTGAAATTTAGCCCACACACCTTCTCTCACTTCCATCTTTGTGGAAGTGTTTGCATACATAAAAATGGTTCCTGTGAGGGTTCATTAAAGGAAAATCATGAACTACTAGAGTTGTGATAAATTGGCTCTAATACTGTTTACTAATCACCTTCAAAATTGACTCACATACTTCAGCAATAGAGTCTGTGTGATTGTGAAACACATGGAGGTCCATGTATCAATTTCAACCTCATTGTGAGTGCATATGGGCATGTATACACCTGTGTATGTGTGATTAATCTCAGAGGGTAGGAGATGATGAAGTAAAAGTGGAGCCTATTGAAGCTAATGACCGTGATCAGAATAGAGGTTGATGGGGCTTAACCTTCTTTTGGTTCTCCCGCTCAACATGGTGTCTCTCTTCAGCACGAGTAGAATTATCAGTTATTAGAATTATACTGTGGTTTCTGGGACAGAGCCAGTGTACTGGCTCCATTTACAAAGGGATTCCATATAATAAGAGTACATTAAATTCTCTGATAATAGCCTCTTCTCTGTCCTACATCTCAGAGTTAATGCCTCTGTCTTAACCTCATGGATGAGTGACTTCAAATCTCCTATTACTATGTTGTCATTTGTAAGATGGCACACCATTTTACATGGTTTTAGTATAATTTTGCACATTCAGTCTATTGAAATGCACACCATATGAAAGATATCCCCCAAGTTATATTACATTTTCATTTAAAACAGTCAGTTATTTAAATGTTAAATAACCACTATTAGCAAAAGTATTAGTGATGGATTGTCTCATTAAGCTCTGCTGCTAAATGTAAGTTTAAGTGTACCTTAATGCCTTAACTATGCTCTGTATTTTCTGTTATGACAGTGTTTGCACCCCTACTTGTCTTTAATAATATGTAAGCCTTTGTCATTCTCTTATTAAATGCTATTCTCAAATCTTCCACAATCCCGAATCTTCCACAATGTTCTCTACTGGCATATAGCCATTCTTGATGAAAATGGAGTAATGTCTGTTGAACATTATTGGTCCAAAGCAATATTTAACTTGCAGAGTTGATTTCAGTTTCATCATTAATCATTCGGATGAGTGATTGCTCCAGTTATGACACAAATAATGGCCTGTGTTTATATTAGTTCAGCCAGTTAGTAAAAACTAATTAAGCCAAGCCACATTAGCCCACATAATATTATTTTATTTGGACATCTAATGGCTTTTAAATTGCCTGACTACTTGCATATTCTCAATCAAAAATGGCAAATGATCCTCATCATACTGAAATAACTTTCAGCTGTACTTTAGTATTGGCTCCCCAAATTCTGTAGGCCTAGAGTGAATTCATTCTCCTGCAACGGTGCTTTTCCTTCTTTGCCATTTTGCATTTTTCCCTATCCTCTCATTTTCCTTCCCTTTTCCTTTTTGCTGCTTATCCAGTGCTGCCCAATTGTCATCAACCACAAACCTCCTACTCCACTTCTCCTTTGCCAACCCCCAACCCTTTAGACATCACCATGCTATTTCTCTCATCCCCCCTCTCTTGGTATTACCCCTTTTGAGCCTAATGGGATCACTAGTGAACATGTCTTCCTCTCTAGCTTTGCTCTGTACTATATCCTCACTTATTGCTGTGAAGTTAATGAAATGTAATACAGGAGTGACCCTTTGTTGCTCCATCAGCCACTTCCTTACCTACAGTACTGTAGCACCTTCCTGCATTCCCATCCCCCTCTGATGGTGAAAATCTTTACTCGTGTCCTTGTGTTTTTTTTTTTTTTTCTCCTGACTTGGAATCTTAGCCTGTTTGATTATTTTACTCTCTTGTTCTATCTTTGCATGCAAAGCCTATAGTTTACACGCAATCAATAAAGCCATACATACATTTCTTCCCTTTCATCAGCATCATTATCTCCTGCAATCCTTTCTGGATTTGCGTCTTAAATGGAATAGTGTGGAAGCACATAATGCTGTGTGCTCTGTAAGCACAAATGCCACCTGCCTGCCTACACCCATCTTTTTCATATATAATATCAGGCTTTTATTATTGACCTAGACTCTTTTGTAAAGGCTATAATGTACAAGACGCATGTGTGTGTTTTGTATACATCAGTGCTTTCATCTCAGTCCTTCTCCTACCTGTCAGAAATGTCACATGGTGTTGCCCACACAGATGGCTTTGTCGTGTTGGTGGGCTGAGCATGCATATGATGCTGTCACTGTGTGTGTTTGTGTGTGCTTCTCATGTGAATGTGAGCTTTCTGGCTTGTCTCCGTGTATTGCACAAAGCTGCCTGTAGCCTGGCTCATGGACTAGTCAATAAGGAAACCGCATTGTGCTCTGGAGAAATTATGTGTCACAAAGCCACTTTACTGATGCTGAATATAGTCGCCTACAGGCTCCCACACACAAGCACATATAAACACACCACATGCGCTGGCACAACCTTCGAGTTCAGACAGCGTGTCAGCATCTCATAGCGAGTGGTTTGAGTGAAGGCAGCGATGCTGAAGATAGACCCCTCTCTGTTTTTAGTCACTCACCTTCTTATAACCCCACCCTCCCACACAAACACGCTCTCAAACCCACATCAGCATGAATGTATATTCACACCATAACTAAGTGCAAGAAGGTGTTTTTTTAAATTCTTTCTGCAGCAACACATGCTTGTGGGAGAGTAGGAGCACCAGTTATTTATAAACTCAGTGTCTGTGTTTCTGCACCTGTTTGCTTCAATACCTGGCGGATCTCAATGGTAGACACCACCACCATGGTAGTCATATATGGTTTCCATGGTAACTACCAGACTGAATAGGTGGCTATAATTCCTGTCTTTAAAGGCAAAGTATGCCATTTCTTTTTAAACAAACTTCATGTATTCATAATTCATCTCAGTCATCCTTCTGACCCTCATTCAGTGTGTGGTGGATTTACCTGTACAGACCCTGCCCCCTGACTGCCTGTTCTGTTTTCCTGTCTTATTCATTTGCTGTGTTTGGGGTGTCTTCAGCCAATAATGACATTATAAAGTGTGAGGTGCTCAACAGGACTTCCTGGTTTGGTGAAAGTGTCATTTTGCAATTATTGTGGGCAGTTTTGTAATTGCAATTTAGGTATAACAGAAAATGAGTAATTTATGGCAATTACCGTAAGTACAGGGTAGAAATTTCAATTACCATGGAAATGGGGAAAAAAAAACAACCAAAAACTTCAGGCCTTTTTTGTTTTGCCTACTTCACATCACATCATTCTCAAAGTAACATTACTGAATTTTTTTCCCCCATTTTTGTAATCAATGGCTCAAATCCTCTTCATCCCAGAACAATATACAGTGACTCAATGTGAATCCTGAAAAGAGAGCGAAACAAGAAAGTGTATATCTTGTTTTTATTTTCATTCAGCCATTTCTACAGAGGTTTGTGATGGTGTGAGTGAGTTTATGTGTGTTTTTAGAGTATTACTACTTTGAAAACAGCAAAAAGACATTTTTTCCTTTTCATTGCTTTTTTCTTGGCATTGGGACTTACTCCTTTAATACATTGCATTGCTGCTCACTTGACCACAACTACTCCGTCCTTCTGACACTGAATGGCCTGGAGGGGCCAAGTGTGAACAAAGGTAAAACGTAAGTGGCAATATAAAAATATTACATGCTTTGCCTTTTAATTTCAGTAACGTCTAAATGTGTGAGAGACAAATATAGAAAAGCCTGTTTGGAGAGAGTGAAGGGAAGCTTTTGTTCATTGCTTTGATGATTCACCTCACTCATTCAAGTATTCACTGTAAATTTCACTGTTGCTATGAAACTCTTGCCCACATTACACGGGGGGACTACCTCGAATTGGGAATAATATTATATCATCAAAAGCCTGCAGTAAAATTGTGTAGATGACAAAGGAAGGAAGTGAGTAGTTAGGGGTGCAGTGAGTGTTACTCTGAATTACATGACAAAATACTGTAGTAGCAAAGATATGACTATTGCACAGGGTCACAGTCCACATAGGTGTAATAGTAGGTCAAGCTTGATGCTGAGAGAATTTAGGCCATCCTGTCTATGTATTCTGATAAACATTTATGTAATCTGAGAGGATCATTTTTTTTTCTCAGTACAAGAGGAAAAAGACAGTCGAGGAAAAAACGGAAGCAGTACTGTATATCCCATATCTATATAGGGAAAAAGAGAGAGAATAGATGGACAGATAACCCATGAGGGAAGCTACAAGGATTAAATCTCACTCTAGCCCTACGCGATTACCAACTTGCCTACTGTGAGTGCTATGAAAACTCAGGCAGATTAGGCATAGACACAAACACACACATACGTGCGCGCACAAACAATACAGAAGGATTAAGCAGGGCAGTTAACCCAAGGTCCAGGGTGAAACAGATGGCTGCCCTTTGTTTTATTACGCAACTTAGGAGAACTCAATGTGCAAAAACAGCACAATTTTCTGACATACTTTTTCAAAAGTAGGGTGTATATGAATTATGCTGAATACGTACTCAAGCCACAGTCACCCCATTTTGTGCAAGTCCCACATGTACCACACTGCAATATTGACCGCTTTTCATTTTTTGCAGTCAGTTAGTAGATCCTGGAACACCTGCTTCACATGCGGTTAATAGCTCAATGTAGACAGGTTAGAATTTCATTAAGTTTAGGCACTACTACTAATGTGATCAGAGGAAAAAAATGTGCAAAAATATTCAAGTGAAAGTGCACGAATCCCCATCACCTGGGTGGAAATCAAGAGTTTTGTTGTGTTATAACCACCTCATCCACCTCTTTCTAAATTTGTGTCCCTCAAGCACTGCAGTCTCTACATGGTGTATTAATTGCTCATGGAAAATGAAACCATCATCTATGACTTAAAGGAGCTACGTATATGTAGTATTTCTGCTTACAAATACAGTATTCAGTATTAACCTATAATTATCATTGGAGTGTTTAGAATAAAGAGGATGATGAGCCCAAGATGTGATTATATTGTACAACAGAGATGGGCTCTAGTTTTAGTGACAGTATCAGGTGGCACAACACTGTGACCAGCAGAGTGCGTAGTGAGTCATGTAGCCTACACTTTGATGGGCTCTCAGGGCATATGGATATACAGTAATGCCACCAGAGAGAATGAGAACTGCTGAGAAACTGAGAACTTGAGAACATGAGTGTAGAAAATATTACAAAACAGTAGTGTTCCTGTTGCTTTTCCCTCTAGATGATGCTCAGAAGTATAAGAATGATACTTTACATTTGTAAGGTTAATGTGCTTTTAGATGTGAGTGAGTTCGTTGGAGCCATCTCAACTCCCTCCGTTTGTCTGGAACTTGTTTGGATGATTCACAATGGGTCTTTGGTGCAGCTGTTTTCAATACAGTTGATATGGAAAAAACAGAGGTGCTCTGTGGTTTTACTGTGCAGGTTTACTCCATAAAAATAGAGCAAAGCTAACAGATAACTTACTGATAGCATTGACTATGAATACATTATGTGAAGGTTACACGGAAGACACTGTGTCAGATTGACCAACTGTCTGAGTCTGGTTGAAAGAGAAAACTTGACGACACCATCATATCCCATAATACAGATACAGGTTATGGAAACAATAAGTGTGTGGATAGCCATAGTTGGCTTTTACTTCGGTGGAGATTTTTAGTAGCTGTGAGGATGTTTTAGTTCACGCCTGCACCCTGCTGTTGATACTTTAGATCAGGGGTGTCAAACTCAGTTTGGCTCTGGGGCCGGATCCAGACTTTCTGTTCTCAGGCGGGCCGGATCAGTAAAAG
>JAQQAE010019878.1:0-10825 GCA_029823295.1 Pseudamia nigra | reverse complement strand
ACTTACAAGCAACGGTGCTTTCCAAAACTTTTGGGGAAACCAGAGTGAATCTGCAGCTGCGCGAGCAAGTGCGCAGGAAAATGGAGCTCCACGCAGTGCACAGAGCTCCACAATGAAAAGGTGAAGAAAAATAGGGAAATCTTAAAAAGGTTGATACACTGTGTCATTTTTTTTGGCAAGCAAGAACTTTCATTTCGGGAACACGATGAAAGTGTTGGATCCAAAAGCAGAGGAAACTATGTGGAGCTTCTTTCTCTCACTGCTGAGAGCAACGCGGATTTATGTTATCACCTGTCCACTAATAAAGTGTTTAGTGGGACGTCAGGCAAAATACAGAACGACCTGATAACTGCTGTTGCTGAAATGATGGGAGAAGAGATAAAAAAGTTAAAAAAGCCATCAGAATCTTTGGTGAGTAAAATGTTATTTATCTAAATAATACTGCAAGTTTATGAGGTTATTATTGGTGCTTTTTAATGTGTGTCACATCTGTAGCTGCAGTAGGAGACTTGTACACACCGGCATTGCTTATTCAGTAAAAGCATTTATTGTTGTTACAGGAGTTATCTATCTGCAATGCAACGGCTCTTTATACTGCAGTTCTTCAAAAAAGTTGGTTTTTATAGCTGTAAAATAGTTATTGAGGGGTGGACTGAGTCAGATGGAAGCACTACTGAAGGCGTGGATGTAAAATGCATGGCCCGCCACTGCATTATACATATTGTTTCATATATACACCTTATTCCAGACTGTCGACGCTGCAGGAGGCAGCAACAGACAACAGCTCTCTCTTCTTTTTCTCCCACTTTTGGCTGTAAATTTTACATATATGCTGCTTTATAGATCTTCTTTCATGCGATCAATTTTGAAGTGACGTAGTGAGAAAAAATTACTCCAGAGGGGACCTCCTGAACCTGAGGAAAAGGAAATGTGGAGCTTGGCCACCAATCCTGCTGGATCTGAGAAGGACTCTGCCTGGCTGCAGGGCTTGTGTCAGAGTCAAAGGCAGAAGATTCAGGTTCAAGGCTTTTCTATCAACTATACTGATATTCAATGTAGACTCACTACCAAAAAAGTGTATGAGTTGGAGACACTTTTGAGGAGTTTAGAGAGGCCAGCTTCATGTGTTTCTGTGAGACCTGGCTGAGCAGTGACTCCTCTGTTGAAATGCATGGATTCACCATGGTTTGGTGGGACAGAGACACACAAACATTAGTAGAAATAGGAGCAGCTGCGGTGGACGGTTAAGATCACTACACCACAGGACTGAATGTCCTTCATCCGTACCACCATCACCACTGTCTGACTGTTCAATACCACAGCTGATGGTAGATTGACGACTGAAGACATGCTACTCCTTCCCTATGAGCTTGTCAAATTAATTTCCCTGAAGGAATCAATAAAGTTCTCTCAATTCAATTCAAATGCAGGACTTTAATGAAACTGCTGTCGGCTATCGATTCTATCATGTTGTGGCACATTCTCATGTTGTCAAGATGGTTCTTTTGATGCTGGTGACTGAGGAGGATGACCATATAGTTGTGACATCACAAATACCCCAAACACCCCCCCCCCTACATGGCTTGTTTCAGGTCCAGTTATCCAAAACGGGGCTGCATGTTTTTCTCTTTCAAGTAGGAATTTGGTGCTTTAACACAAGGTCTGAAATGATATGGAGAGACCAGAAATTTTACTTACGGCAATATATCTCCTTCAAAAAGTGTTCTTCTTCAGCTAAGGTTACAGCTGGACCTGGTCCTATTTTGTTGTCCTTTGTACAACAAAATGACTGAAACTCTTCCAGTCTGGCCAGTTTGCAGCTGAAGAGTGTCCACTCAGCAAGCTGGAGTCATTAGAAAGGGAGCAGCTGCTCCCTGTGTGATTAGTGATCTGCCTTTCAGGACTTATGACTCGGTGAAGGCAGTAGGTTTATTCTCTGCACCTGCCCTTTGGTTAGGATTCAGACCAGGCCAAGAGCAGATGGTGTGATTGTTTTGTGTTCATTTGTAATGTTCTATTGTAGACATAACATTGGTCATGAACGTAACTCATGTACTTTAAATAAAGATTTTTGTTTTCAACACAAGTAAAACATGAGCAATGCTGTGGTCAAACAGTAACGCATCAGTGGCCATTTTCAGAAAAAGCCTCTTCACTTGTTAGTCATCACATTTAATACATATGTAAACTAAAGGTTGTTTATCACAAGGAATCTGCCAATAAAACTGCCACCAAATCGCAGAAATTTGAGTGATTGTTCCATGTCTGTCCTTGTTACAACCAGTAGCACCACGTACCCCAAAAGTTGACAGAATGGAGAATCTACAGTCGTCAATAAACGGGCAAGTTTAAAGTAAGTTATTTCATCCACTACTGAAGATACCGTATTACAATTTCATTTATAAACAGTAGCACCGTCTATTGAAAAGGCTAGTGATACCTGTCTTATAAGCTAACAGGATGAGGATGTGTGAGTGGTCAATAATAACTGCGAGTTTAAACTACATTGGTTCTGCCACTTTCAAACGCTTTTACATTTTGTTCTTACAAATAGTAGCTGTGTCACCTGTCCTAAAACTTGACAGGATGGAGATAGCATAGTAGTCAAAACCCTCCAGTGTGGCTGAATTACAACAATTCTGCAAAATGGAGTGGGCCAAAATTCCTCCACAGTGCTGGAAAAGACTCATTGACAGTTATTGCGAACACATGATTGCAGTTGTTGCTGCTAATGGTGATCCAAGCAGTTATTAGGTTTTGGGGGCAAACAGTTTTTCACACAGGGCCTTGTAGGTCTGGATTTTTTTTTTTTTTGTTTCCTTAAAAATAAAAACCTCCCTTAAAAAACTGCATTTTGCGTTTACTTGTGTTCTCTTTTTCTAATATTTAAATTTGTTTGATGATCTGAAACATTTAAGTGTGACAAACATACAGTAGAATAAATGAAGAAATCAGGACGGGAGCAAACACTTTTTCACAGCACCGTATGTTTGTCATGGTTAATCAAAAGGTAGTTGATGGAAATGAACGCGTATGGGTACGTTCTTGTATTGAAATCTTTAAAATTTGCTTTAAATGCAATGCTTTCAGATGGAAATCCAGCTATGGACCCGTTTTTTTAGAAGCAACATTCATCACTACAGTACATTTCGAGCGACCTACCATCGTCCACTTTTTGATCTTAGCACTGCTGTTGAACACCTACTGCTTCCTTTCATGGCCAGTTACATGCTGCGACTTGTAACTTTGGTTTAACTTTAGCTTCAAACATACAGTCGCTACATACTTTTTTCATCAAATGGCATGTTCTTAATTTTGACTAGATGGAACTGAGCGGCGTATCCTCTTAGAAACATAATCCACACAGCTTTTATTCCTTCCATCCCCTCAAAATGTGCTGTTTATCGCTATTATGATATAAGATGAAGAAAGCACTTTCTCATTTTGTTAATCCTCAGTTTTTGCATTTTATAAGTATGCCTCACTGCGTGATAACTTTGGGATATAAGAGTCAGACTGAAGTGGCAGGACATTTAGATAAGCAAAGCCAAACTCAAGCAAGAATTCCTTTGATAGCATGACTTCAGCAGATAAGGGCAAATGTAAGTGAATGTAAATGTATGAGTGTAACGCTCCCCTGCCTTGTATTTGATTTAAGTGGAGATATGTTTCAACAACCTCTACCACCATACTTTAAATAAGAACTTTTAGACAGTAGTCATCAGTCATTTTACCTCAAAGATATTTGTATTGTCTACATTTAAGTCAGAGAAGGATTTCGACTGTAAATATGGTGAATATTTAACCTCATAGGTGATGTAAGGATGG
This sequence comes from Pseudamia nigra, assembly GCA_029823295.1. Lineage (NCBI taxonomy): Eukaryota > Metazoa > Chordata > Actinopteri > Kurtiformes > Apogonidae > Pseudamia > Pseudamia nigra. Next base: position 6,997 of record JAQQAE010019878.1, on the reverse strand, counting down.
TCAGAAATATCATAGGCTTCAAGCGCTGTCATTCTGAGCCCAAGATAAATCAGCAGACGTGTGTAGTATTCAAATACAGTATATTTACTCCTTGACATGCACATGTACTTACTCACATTTATCATAAAAACTGTATGGTTACATTTCATCACAGCTCAAAGAGGAGTAAAAAAGCTTCAAATGAACAAAAACAAATCAATTACATTTTTAAAAAATTAACAAAATAATTAAGTCAATTAACAAAATGAATGAACTAAGAAACAAACTGGCCAGAAATTTACAAAAATGAGCAAAAAATAATCACAAAATGAGCAAAATTTGAATAAAATTACAAAATGAGCATAAAATCAACAAAATACAGTGGTTCCCCGGTGTACGAGTGCATCTGCTTACGAATTTCTCGGGTTACGAGGAGGAAATTGAGCAAATTTTTGTACCGGCTTTCTCCAGATTTTCGGAATCATTTGATGATATTATGGACTGTAGATGATGAAATACCTAAACTCTTTGCAATTGTACATTAAGAAATGCTCTTAAACTCGTGCACTATTTGCTCACACAGTTGTTGACACGGTGGTGATCCTCACCACATCCTTGCTTGTGAATGACTGAGCCGTTAACACCCAGTCATGACGCTCACCTGTTTCCATCCAACCTGTTCACCTGTGGAATGTTCCAAACAGATGTCTTTTCCACATTCCTCAACTTTCACAGTGTTTTGTTGCCCCTGTCCCAGCTCTTCTGGAATGTGTTTCAGGGGAAAAAAAATCAAAATGAGTGAGTATTTGCAAAAAATGTATAAAGTTTATCGGTTTGAACATTAAAACCTTGTCTCTGTAGTGTAGTCGTTGAATATAGGTTGAACATTACATTTCACACAGCACACAAAAAAAGTTGGGACAGTAATGGCAACAATCAACCTGCTCTCATCGTTTACTGTACATATGTGCACAGTTTGTATTTGTTCTCAGTTTAATGATGTTACTGTACGTTACAGGAGGCTTTGTGTGAAAAGCTCACATCAGGAAATAAAAGTGTCTTGTGCATGGATTACAGGAACAGACAGGATGCAGTCTTGTAAGATACGCACAGACAGCTATCGCTGGCTATTTTTAGGAAGGTGCACAGTAAATAACCCTATCCGTACACAGATACACCCCATCAACCGACAATACACACAACTAAACCTCTACTCCTGCTGCTATCTGGTCATTGTTAGTGTGATTTATTTGCCCAGGTTTGCATTTTGTCTGTCTGTGGGATTTCTGCTTCCAATTCAATACCATCCAGATAAAGGTGGTTTTATTTGTCCTGTTAACAGCACTAAAGATTTTAGTATAAAGTGGCTTCAGCAGAGGAGATGTGCACTGTTCAGAATTACTAAACAGCAAACACACTGCGGCACAGATAGAGCGGTAAACATGGCGAAATACAGTGAGGGTGAAGTGACAGGAACTCCAAATTTGGTCAAAATGGTGTTGAGACTCGAGCTTGCCTTTGTGATGTGGGGTTTATCTTGAGACGAAATTTCTTGAGTCGATAGTGTTTGATTTTGGTGAAAAATCAGATGCCAAATTTGAAGTTGTTCTAAAATCCACCCATACATTTTACTCTTACTCAGTTGTTTTTGTGATAAAAACAAATGTACTATGTACTACAAATGTAAATCTACTCTGCATGCCTGAATGAGTATGAATAAAATGAAAAAAAGAACAAGCACAAAATAATACATAAATTAACAAAAAAGAACAAAATAAACAAAAAAATAACAAATGTATATGAATAAAAATGAACAATGTAATGAGCCAAAGTTGAAAACAAATCTACAAAATGCATAAAAAAATAGCAAAAATTAACTAAAAAGAACAAGTAAATAAATACAAATAAACAAAAATAACCAACACAACAAAACAAGAAAAAATGATCAAAATCAATTAATTTAGTTAAAAAATGAACAAAACAAGCAAGCAAAAAAAGGACAATGTGAAAAGCTAAACTGAAAAAAACAACAAAATGCACAACATGATGAGCAAAAATGGTCAGTACAATCAAGTAAATAAGCAAAAGATAACAAGTAAATTAATAAAAATGTAAAATATAAATGATACAGTTGAAAAAACAACAAAATTCACAACAACATGAGCAAAAATGATCAAGTTATTAAGCAAATAGAAGAAATTAAGCAACTAATAAATAAAATGCACATTATAAAAGGCAGTACTGAAAATAAATCACATTTAGCAAGAAGGATCAAAACAATCAATTGAATAAGCAAAAAATGAACCAGATAAGTAAATAATTTAATAAACGTTCAACATATGAAATGCAAAATTGACTAAATAAAATCAACAAACTATGTAATAAAGTGAGCAAAACATTATCAAAAATAATAAAGTGATTAAGCAAAAAATGAATAAATTAAGCAAGAAAATGAAGAAAAATGTACAATGTAAAAGGTTGTACTGAAAAAAAAAACATTAACCAAAATAATCACGTGAATATGCAAAAAAATTAGCCGAATGAGTGAATAAATGAACAAACATGGACAATACAGTAAGAAAAATTGCAAAAACATTAAATTAAATCAAGATAACGCGCAAAAAAATGAGCAAAAATGACCACAATAATCAGTAGGTAAATTATTGAAGAAATGAATGATAAATAACCTGGTATATTTCGACATATGAGGCTGGAACACTCTTTTTACTCTTACTCAAGCACTTTTTTTTACGAGTCCTTCTACTTGAGCCTCTGTATTTGTAAAGTACCAGTACTTCTACTTGAGTATCACGTCTGTGTCCTCTACCCACCACTTCCTCGCTCTGCCTTTGTGCCTATGGGCCCATGTGTCTGTTGGGTTACTGTCAGGTACATTAAACTACATAAAAGTCAGCCAAATGCTGCAAGCTCACATTATGCAAATGCCTGCGCGTTCTGTACATTGCCATTAAATTGATAACACAGGCATACACGCTGTAAATTACACTCATAAATCTGACCTGCAGTGCTTTTAATGTGCTCATTGAGAAGCTAATGTCTGCTCCTCCTCCACAGGATCAACATTAAGTTGGAGATTGGATGAGGCAGGATTATTGATTATGACTGATTTGAATACGGGCATCCAGACGGAGGAATGTTGGGTTGATGTTACGTTGGGTTGTCTTTAAACCTGTGTGCACAATCAATCACTTTGATATACTGATTATGAATGGAGCAACATCTTCCCTTGCAGCTCAATGTACTCAAATTTTAAAGGTCTCATATTGTGAAAATGCATTTTTACTGGGCTTAAAGGTTCAGATAAACTCTGGTATGAAATGAATGCTGTGAAAATATAATTTGGTGCTTACCACCAGTTCTGAGCAGTCCTCAAAACAAGATGAACAAGAAAAACAACCCATTTAGGACGTTTGGAACTTGTGAAAGAAAAACATACTCTAAAATTAGCCTTGCCCCCATGAACCAGTCTGGTTTTGACCAAAGACTGTATCCACGGGTTGTCACTTCCTGGATGACAGTTTGGAGCCAAAAAACAGGATGTGACAATATTTGAATGAATAGTTTTGAAGCTGTAGAAAATGGATGGATGGATAGTTTTGAAGCTACTACAGTGCAATAACCCAAAAACATTCACACACATTAACATTTTGTTGAACCACCTTCAGTTTTGACCACCGCACACATTCACTGTGGCATCGTCTCAATGAGCTTCTGCAATGTCACAACATTTATTTCCATCCAGTGCCAAGATCTTGTACTGATGATGGGTAAATCTGGACTCATCAGACCACATGACCTTCTTCCATTGCTCCAGAGTCCAATCTTTCTGCTCCCTAGCAAATTGAAGCCCTCTGATTAGCCTCACAGATACCACTCATCAGTTTTCACAAGGCTACGCAGCTGTTCAGTCCCAATCCACCTTCACATTGTGCATGTGTGGAAATGCTCTTACTTTCACTATTAAACATAGCCCTGAGTTTTATTGATGTTTTTTGATGATTTCATTTCAACAGACATCTAAGTGTTGGCCGATAACGATCATTCAAGATGAATATTTTGAAGGATGTAGCACTATCCTTCCAGTGTTTTATAATGTGTTGGGCAGTTCTTAAGTCTATTTCAATAGTTTCATTAATCTCCTTCGATGCTGTCTTTGCTTGATGTCAATAATTTGACCCTTCTGAAACAAATGAACATCTTCTCTACAACCACATGATGTGTCTTTGACATAGTTGTTTAAGAAATGAGAAACAACTCACTGCATCAGTTTGGGTTAAATAACTTGTTGCCAGCTGATACAGTATAAAATCACCCGTGCAGTAATTATCCAATGGGAGGCTCTCACCTATTTGCTTAGTTAGATCTGGGTGGTGACATTTGTTCACTGTTAATTTGTTTATTGGAAGAGTGCTCACAGATTTTAGGTCACAGAAGCTTGCATTTAACACCATCCCCCATCTATTTTGCAATAAAGTTACCAAGCTAAACTCCTGCCCTTGTCTGAGGAACTCCAAATAAGGGAAATCCAGTCATTTCAGGAAGTAGGCTCCACACTAGTAACCATGTGTTTTCATTTTAAGAAATAATTACAAAATATGTTGAGTTATAATGGGTGCAAAGCTAATTTAGAGGTACCCAAAGTTAAAATTAAATCACTGCAAATGGACGGAACGTGGACACTTTAACCCTTAAAGACTAGATAGAAGATGTTATGGGGTGCCTGACTGTCCATATTTGTTTTTCTTTTCAAACATATTCTAGTAGTTAGCATCATAAAATTGAATATTTAAAAGGACAATTTATCATTTGCATTGTTGCCAAAAAAGAATACCAGCAAATTTGTATGCTTTTTTGATGTCTAGTTTCTATTTAGGTTTTTGAGGGTTAAATTTAAAAGATGACCGATTCCCTTTTAAATTGTTTGCTTATTTGTCTAATAGGATCCCCATTAGCGACATCCAAAAGTGTCTATTATTAGTCCTGGGTACATTTTTTAAAGAAATTATCCATGAAATGTATTCTTTTGTGCTCACAGTTGCCTCACATAAATTCACAGAAGTCAGAACTTCTGAGTTCCTAAATTCAGAAAGTCAGAACAACCTCACTAACCCGACTTAACAGTTCAGTACTTGCATGAACTGAATGAACATCTCTAATTTCTGCTGTATTTGTTTGCACTGTTCATTTCATGCTACACTCTGTGGGTGTGTGCAAGATGCCACGTGCAGATGGTATCACATAGAGTGCATGTGTCTGGAAGTTGTTTGTACTCCGACTGAGCCAGCTTTCCAGTTCACGTCCATGTTTTTCTTTTTTTTTTTCTACCCTGTCTTGTCTGGCAACTTGGAGAGCAGAACTGTAATCTGAATGCCTTGTTTTGCCAGACATATTTGCTTTGCCAAGAGGAGCTCTGTAGAGGGCCACGACAGGCTCTGCTTTGTGACATTTTCATTTATTTATTGTTTAATTGTTTTGAGATATAACATAGCAATACAATGCCGGAGCTTATAGTTACGGAGGCCAAACTGACAGAAAGAGGAACAAAGATGACAGACATAGATAGAGAGAAAAGTGGGAAGAAAAGAGAAAGTATGAGTCTTCTGTTCCATCCATCACCATCTGCTGCGACCATAAACGAAAGTCACAACAACAAACAACTGCATATGCAAAAACATCAAGAAACAAATAGATACATCAGCAGAGATTATCACGGTGTGTGTGTGCATGTGTGAATGTATGTCTACATCCATGTTTTTCCAACTTTGCAGCAGAATGCGATTGACTCAGAGTGGTCTGATCTTCAAGTTCTGAGATAAATGGAACCAGGGTTCCAACGTGTTCAAGAATTCCTGGACAATGATTGACCAATTTTCCAGCCATGAAAAGATGTGGAAAATAAGAAAAAAGTTTTGTTATTTGGTTCATTTTTGCTAACTTACTTGATTATTTTCATCATATTTGATCAGTCTTTTTACTTGTATTGTTTATTTTTTCCTTTGTAAATTTTCATTAACTTACTTGATCATTTGAATCATATTTCTCTTGCTTATTTGGTCATTTTTTAATTAAATTTTGGTTTTATATTGTTCATTTTTGTTAACTGAGTTGATTATATTAATCATTTTTGGTGACTTGTCAAATCCCGTAATTGTTTTTTTTTTTTTCCTAAAAAGCACCTACAGATAAAACTAGTGACTTTAAGTTGCAGAGTGTTACTAGTGTTCGTCTGTAAGTGCGAACATGGTATGTCGGGAGGATGTATTAGCGCCTACCTCTTCCCCTGCCCTTTGTCACTAACCCTTAAAACAGAGCTGCCAATGATTCAAACAGAATTATGGGAAAATTCTCCCACCCCTTCATTTCAAGTCTGGTCTGGAAAAATCTCAGTTGCGAGGGCTATACAGCCCTACCCCTTCATGTGAACGCGCTAAATCGAGGGGTAGGGGTAAGGCGTAGGATGAAGGGATGTATAAAGATTGGGCATATGTGTACGGTGAAATAACTACTCACTTATACCTTGCTTAAAATAAGTAACATTATTTTAAAAATTGTTTGAAAAGTTCCATAAGTCTAAAAATGTCAAAACTCCAGTGTTTTAATAATTCCTACATGAAAAGTTTGACAACTTATTGCGTCAACTCAATTTTATGGAGATTGATACGTGGCCCAAATTTCATGAAAGGTTATTCTTTTACAAAAAAGTCTCTGATGTTTATCTTTATCTTAAGCTGCCACCATTTCCTCCTCAGATGTGCTTTTGTCTGGAGCCATATTTACAGTTTCCACCCAATTTGAATAAAATTTAGCAGAGTGGTCCACAACAGCATTCTCTTGGGGTACCTTCTTTCATTTTGGCAATAATTTTGGCTTAGGGCCCAAAATCTTGTAACTCAGCTCCACATGATCGTATCCGTCTCATATTTCACATGTATGATAAGAGTCCATGTCTGAACACGTGTACAGACATGGACAGGTTGTCTTCCTGTTCCCAGCCACC
>JAQQAE010019877.1:0-10825 GCA_029823295.1 Pseudamia nigra | reverse complement strand
GCACATACAGTTTTTGAAATATTTGTGACAGAAAATAGAAGGACTTGCAAATAAATCAGGTTTAAAACAGCACATGTCAACATTGTTTGTTCTACTTATTGCTACAAGAATGTACAACACAGTAAATATGAATTTTTGCCTGTTGAAGCCATTTAGTTCTGATTTTTCTGTGTTTATTGTGCACATATTTCATATATTTTCATTTATAATCCTGGAAAAACAACAAAGCAAAGGTGAATTTTTGCAAGTTGTACCCCTGTACTGACTTTAGTATAAAGTTTTCTCATCTTTTTGTTCATGTGTAGGGTCATTTCAAACTTGATAACAAGATAACACTAGACAACAAACACAAGGTGCCTAAAACTTCTGCACAGTATGAAGTATGAAGACTCCAAATAAAATTGTATTTTTTTGGTTAAATATAAATTCACTCCGTACTGTGTGAGAGACGCGTTTTCGTCACTATTTTCAGAGCATCGCAGTGTTGAATAATAGACAGAAAAGTGTTGTTGCAGAACATTATAAAGTTGCAGTGAGGCAAATCTTTAAGATTTGGTACATGAAATGTCATCATATGTAGGGTATGAATTTATGAGTTATAGCCAATAATGGTTTAGGGTCACTGTGACCTTTTAACCACTGAAATCAAATCAATTCACAGAGATCATATTAATCTTACAGATTGCCTGCATTAGAGCAAAGTTGACCATCTTCTAGACAAGAATGTCACTATAGTATTAGTTTATCCTATTTCATGTACATTTGTACATTTGAGAAATTCTTTCAGGGCGTCCCTAAGATATCATAATGCACTGACAGACAACCTAAAAAAATAGCTGTCCCTTATGCAATAATGGAGCCATAGCTATTGTTTAGAGCTGAACCATGTGCTCAGTTTCTTTCAGCCTAGTGCCGTCCCATTATTAATAGTGTCATGGAGATCCTTAAAGATGCCTGCACAGATTGCTGATAACAGCAATATAGTAATCAGCACGCAACGTTCCACAAGATGTTGACATTTTTCAACGTGGCAACTATTTCTGCACACCTGCACTCGATGAGGGAAAGTGCACATCTCAATTAGCGAGCTGCGTCTTTGTTCCTCTTCTATTAACAACATAAATCATAGTAATGGAGGATGTCATTAGAGTAATTAGCAAAGCACTAATAATCAGCATCAGCCTGGTGTCAGTCTTTTATCAAGGACTGCTGTCAGTGTCTCAAAAAGGATACATCATTAATTTCTGCAGCTCGTGGACTCAGTGGATCAGCTCACTTTTGCAGTCTTTTTCACTCTTTATGGAACATTAACAGACTGTTCTCCTAATGCAGCAGGGATGTGAAAAGAGCTTCTGGGGCTGTGATTTGGGTCCATAAAATGTGTCACAGAGATGATATGAACCTTTTTAAATGGTTCTCCATCATGGGTATAAGGCTTAACATCTGCTCTGCCCTGCAATGGCTCGTCTGTGGAGGTCAAATACATTTCTGCTGCCAACGTATACACTGGTGCTCTGTAGTATGACCAGTCAATGCATATGTATGAAGATGATCAGAAAGAATATTAAATTGCATGCTTTTTGTTAATTATACCACACAGAGCTGGGCAATGTGGCCAAAAATGTTAATATGATGGCAGTGTTCATAACAGCTGATAACGATTATTTTCACTTAAAGGTCCCATAGTATGACATTTTTATTTATATCTGGTCTGTAGTGTGTGTTGATTTATTTTTTGCCTAGTTTTCCATGTGATTTCATTCCATTTGTCTTTACAAAATGCTCTGATTGTCTGAACCACAGGTCCTGCCTAAAGTGACAGGGGATCATATTGTGACACAAAGCTCCGCCCTTTCCCTCAAGAAGCTCCGCCTTTTGCCAGGCTGCCATTGTAAATAAGAATGTGTTCTTAAAGCTTCAGTTTTAAGAACCCATACATTTTTTGTCATATTTGTTGAAACTGTCACTATTTTCTGGTAGTAGGACATTAGTTCAGTCATTTGGGGGAAAAAAACAGCCCTTTTGAATCACCTCTAGCCTGTAATGATTTTCAAAAATCCATCATGCACATTCTCATGCACACACTGTAGATACTTCTCACCGCACCACACACTATATAAAATCCAATAAAGATGTGTTTTCACAGTATGGGACCTTTAATGCCAAGTCAGCATTCTGAAGTTTGAAGAGTGATATTGAGGTCTAATTAAAGCTGAAGCAAACAAATGCTTATTTATGGTTTCAAACTATTCTTTGTTTACTATACAGTGTTTTGTTTTTACAAATCTAGAACCATTTATACATTTAGAAATGTATGTTTTTTTCTCCAGTAAAATATGAATGAGTTAAATTAAGTTGAAAAAAATTTAACATTTTTTTTAGCTGAAAATGCTGACAAAACAAACCCAAAAGACAAAATAAAAATGTTCAGTTTTATATTGTGATGATTATTATTTTACCATCCACCTAATGCCATTATAGTGTTTTTCGACCATACTGACTCCAAATACTTCATTAATATCTCACCTTGGTGGTTTGTTGTTTCAGACATCCCATGAGCATAATCTGCTTGGTTTCATTATCAGCCTCAGGCAGCTGAACGGTGTCATGACTTGGGAGCTTGGTGGGAGTTGACTGTAATTATCAGTGGAAACAGGAAAACACAAATAAACACTACAGATTTTACCACAAGGGATTCTGTTTGTGAATCATCGGAAATGCAGAGGTAAATTGAGTTGTGTACCTGCAGCGTAATGTGGGTGGTGGCTTTACCCTCAGGTTCGTCTGGTGGGTGGTTTTCAGTGATGCCATTGGCGAGTGCAACCAGGAAGTGGTTTCCGTTGCTGTTGGTGACAAGGGTTGGGGTGGAGTCCAATGGGAGTGAGACGGAGGGAACGGAGCCTGCTTGAGACACCTGTCGAAAATTATACATATTTTACAGAGAAATTGTGCTCCTGATGTTAAACACCTTCATTACTGAGCTGTTATAAATATAATATCTGTTTTTTTTAATAACAACCTTGTCCAAGACTATTGGATTGTTATAAGGAATTTTAAATATCTGAGCCAGAGTGAGACTGCCTTTAACCACAAAGCTTTAAGATAAGGCTTTGTGGCAAAATAAAATCTGATGCCTAATTGTTTTTACGTAAGACCTGAACCTACATCTTCAGTAGGTGATAGTATATTCATAATAAGCGTTCAGCTTGAAATGGAATTGCGCCGATAAGCACGCTTGACTCTGTGTTCAGGCTTTTACAACAGTCTGAGATGATGATGGGTGGGAGTCTTTTCAAAAAGGGTAGAGATAAAATACTGTAATGACCAATCACTGTCAAGAATAAGTCAGACGCATCCATAGTGTGCAGACTCCGGAGCATCATCCATCGTTATACTCTGTCCTTCTGACAGAGAGGAGAGAGCTGCAACAATTAAATGATTTGTTGTTGGCTATAAACAACACCTATTTTAATAACCAATAATCTGTTTAATTAAATAAAAAGTAGGGCTGGCAAACTATTAACATTTTTAATCTGATTAATCACAGGGCCGCTGTGGATTAATTTAGATTAATCGCAATTAATACCCAATCATTGTTTTTCATGTTGTGGGAGCAAAAACACTCATGACAGAAAGTGATACATACACTTTACATGTGTTTATTTAAACTAAACAGTGGATGCAGGAGGAGCAAGATATTTAAATAGTTAGTGTTTTTCACTGAAGTCCAGTGTCTCCTGTCAGGACGACCGTCTTTATTTTCCTTTCAGTTCCAGAGCCTGTGGATTTTCGTCATTATGGTGCTTCTTGCTGGTGCTTTGTACAAAGCATCTTGAGATGCAATTTGCAAAACCCGTAAAGCTTCGTAAAGCCCGTGTCCTCGACGATGTTAACCAGTCTGCTGTTTGTCAGAAGTAGACTTACTGAGGCCATTTTTAACTTTTTGCTCCATTATTAAGCTATTACGACAAATAATCTGTAATATTACCTAATGACTGCTGTGCTGGGATTTGATTACATGTTGCTATAGTAACTAGTCTTCCAGTGGGGTTGGACCGAGTTGGACCTTCGTATCTTCTATTTATTCAGTATGGACATAGTTTTCCCTGAGATACACTTGACTGCATTGTGGGTGTTTACACTAACAACACTGTAATATGACTTTGTTTAACACTGCTTGGTGAAGTTTTAGCGTCAGTAGGCTAGCGGTTAGTTAGCTTTCCCTGTGCTCTGCTGGCACCGCCGCCATTTGTCCAAATATGGTTACATCCTGTTTTTGGCTCCAAGATGTTGTCCAAGATGGCACTAATATACAGTCTATGGCACAGACTGTCCTCAAAGAGTTGAGCTATTTCTGTCAATCTTTCAGTGCTTATGGTGCGTTCTGTTCTTTTTCTTCTTCTATTCTTCTGCCACATGAGCTGTACTGCACTTTGAGTGCCCCCACAATTTCTGGTGGCGCGGCGCCATTTTCAACAGTGCATTGCACATGCGTTCGTTGAGTTAAAATTTTAATCAAATTAATCATGCAAATGAATGAATCCTGATTAATGCATTGATTTTGACAGCCCTAGTAAAAAGACAGCTGAGCATGTCAGGTTGGAGTTTTTCTGACATTTTATGGCCCAAACAATTAATCAGTTAATGAAAAAAATAATCAGCAAATTGTTCAACAGTGAGAATAAGCATTAGATGCAGCACTAGTGTGTGAATTCTGATGGTTTTTCCCCGATTTCCGCCTACTGAAGCTTTAATACTTTACATGCAAAAATTTGTAGGAGACCAGTCATATTAATATGGTACCCTTGAGGGGAGCAGCCGAAAGGAGAAGAAGAAGAAGACCCTTGCCAACATGTCCACTACCTGCCTGAACAAATCACTACACAGATTCCAGAGTCACAGCCATAGATACAGAACCTTATCTGCCCTTTCTGTTCTGTGTTCTGCCCAGTGCTTCCCTCCAGTGGTTAGACACAGACATTACAGATTGTAAGTGTAGGCTGCACGAACAGGAGCAGTTAACTCGCTTAGTTAGCCTAGCTAGTAGTTACTATCCAAAACACAGCAAAATGCCTAAAGCAAAGTGGCTTAAACAGACTGAGACATTTAACATATTGTAGTTGGGTTAGGTTTACTTATCATATGAAATTGTTAATGGCACTTTGTTTTATTTAAGTGTTATAGAGTTAATATATTGACATTGCATACTGTTTTAGCACTGGCACAATTTTAAAGGTGTCAGTTTAGCTCAGGTATTGGAAAAATCCCAAATTATACCCAACCCTAATCACAAGAGGCAATGTACAGAGAGCCTAGGTCCCACCCCTTTTGGTTTTTACCCATGGGACCAAAATTCACCGCAACATTACACTTAATGTAAATGATAGAAAATTCTTCTGATCCCAGAAGAGATGATTTTGGATGTCATGAAAGTCAACACTTGTTATAAAGTTGCTTAAGCATCAGACTGCAAAAATGTGTAATTACTGTATAGTGATTATGTGGCAGTACTGTAACTTGGAGTCCAACATTAGCAAACCTGTGATAATATTCACCTCTTTCATTACTTTATTCTCCAAGAACAAGGTGAAATTTGCCAAGATACTGTAGCCTATTTAGTAGTGGTGGTGTATATCACATTGGATAGGTGCAGTCCACTGATCTGCTTCACACAAGACTAACTGGTATTTCACTATTTCTTGTGATAAACTGCAACCCTTGTGACTTAATTCACAAATAATTCAAACAGCATGAAGCACTTGCATGGCTCATGTTATTGAGAGTAGTATAATGTTTTTCCAAAGTTAGATCCACAGCCGTGGGACTAAGACACTGATACCTTACTTACAGTATCCCAACATATTTCAATATATTTTATTCTAACTTTTGTATCATTCTATGCATCATATGACCATTTTCAACATGCAAATAAATTATTATGTAAATTTCTAACCTGTGTTGACTGTGTCGGTGGATTGTGTAGATACTGATGTTGTATCTGCATCAAGGTTTGCGTCTGGATTTGTTGTGGTTGTTTGGTCTCATCTGAAGTCTGCTGCTGCGTTCTGACTTGCTGCACTAACAGCGACTTTTTCTGCTTGAGAAGTATCTGTTGCTTGAGCTGAATCTGTTGCTGATGTTGCTGCAAATGGAGCACCGGTCTCTGCTGCTGTTTCTGAGATTTCTTCTTCTTCGGCTGTGAACGTGTCTGCAGGTTCTGCTGATTTTCCAGCTTTGGATTGCAGTTTTGAATCTTCAGCTTCTGGTTGTGTATGTTTTGTTGCTGCTGCAGCACGAGTCTCTGTAAAGCATGTTGCTGGGCCAGCTGAAGAGCCACGTGATGGCTAGTGTGTGTCTTCGTCTGCTCCGGTTTGGTTTGGAGTTGAACCTGCTCCTGAGCTTCCTGAGTTTGGGAGTTAGACTGTAATGATTCATGAGCGTTCGGTAATTTTGTCTCAGACGCAACTTCCTCTACTTCTGTAGCTTCCTGTTTGACAGTTACTTTGGCAACTTCCATGTCACATAAAAGGGATGATGTTAGTGTGGAGAATGGCTCATGTCCAGATGAGACGGGGACATCAGGTTTATCAGGAGGTTCTTCTTTTACTCTTAAAAGAACAACTGTCTCTGAAACTTTCCCTTGTATCCGTCCTTCCCTCTTCCCGCACTCCAGCTGCATCCTCAGCACCTCCACCAGCCTCTGCTTCTGTCTCAGCATCCTTGTCAACTCCTCGATCTGCTTATCCTTCTCCTGCAGCATCCTGTCTTTATCCACACTAACTGCTGGAGATGTGCTTTTTGATTTGGAATTAGCCAATGAGACAGGGTAGTGTTTCTGTATATAAGCAGGCTTTAAAAACACCTGACACGATGCTGGGATGGTGCTGGGCTGCTCTTCTTTAATGTTTACAATTAGCGGAGCTGACTGGATGAAAGAAAAAGAGCAAATCAAGATTAGAAATTTAAGCTCTGTGTCAAATCAGAGTGTGATATAAAGAAGAAATTGGAACATATAACAAAAGCATTTTTACCATTTTTCCTAAGCCTTCACTTTTACACTTGGTATCCTGTGGGCTAACGATGGGTATTGGGTGCTCAGGAGGAGTGACAGGAGAGATGGACTTCCTGCAGACATTGCCACCATAGTTCATGAGCTGCTGAGGAATGGCTGCGGAGGCCAAACTGCTGCCTACAGCAGTGACAAACATAAAGCAGGTTATTATTTTAATAGAATTGATTGAATACTTTAACATTTAAATGCATACCCATAATATTTACGTATGTCTATTTAACACTTCTGTAACAAAATAAAGTGTGACTTTGATTTTTCCTTGGTTTTCAAAGAGCCTCTTTGTAACTCTGCCACATACGCTCTCATTCCACTGTTAAGTGTTGTACCTGTCCACTTTTCATCAGTCTCTGATCGACAAAACAACAAAATATTCCTGATGTGACTTGGAATTATACTCTAAAACAAGGCTTCTATAAACACAAAATAAGGCATTTTTCATTCACTATTTTCTGAACAAAAAAAAAAGGAATTTTACCCAGTTGGGAGGCTAAGTTTTGGTTGAATATGATTAATTACCGGTAATTTCATTTTAGAATTTAGAATTGCACTGAGTAATGGTGGGGGTAGAGAAATGGATTTAAGCTCGGTTACAGAAAAAAATTCAAAACAGCTTTGTTTTCCTGTTGTCCTTGTTGTGTAGATTTCTCAGGACTGCAAACACTGACCACGTTCATATTTTCAGTTTTTATCTTACACCACAGAGTTTAAAGAAACCTCAAAACTCAGTAAAGATGTACTTTCACAGCATGGGACCTTTTAAGTTAACAATTTGGCCTATATCCAATATAATTTTCTGGTTATTTATAATCCACCAAAAAGGTAGCTATTAGTCTGTATCTGCATACCTAAACTGTCAAAGCGATGACAACGGACAGACCAATTTACTTGAAAGTTTGCATGTTTATTGATGACTGAGATAATGCATGTGGCGTTACTTTTTTTTAACAAAGGGCGCTACAGCTTGTAAATAAAAATGCAATATCTTGAAAGTGGCTGAATCTATTTATTGAAACTTGTTTACCTCCTGCACCATCTCCATCCTGTCAATATTTGGAATAGCTGGCACTTCCACTTGTTTCAAAAATGAAGCAATAGTTCCAAAGTGTCTGAAATTATTTACTTGAATCATGCCATAGTTATTGACTACTATACAATGTCCATCATGCCAACTATTGCGATGAGTGGTACTACTACTTGGAACAAGGAACAGACTCAAAATTTCGCAGATCCCTTCTGATCATGAAGTCTTTCAACCCCTCATGACAATATACAGTACTCTGCAAAAGTCTTAGGCCACCTTCGGTTTGTTATGTTATCTTCATTTATAACTTTTTGGGCATATAAATCAACATAATTCTAAAATTGTTACGAGAGCAGTACTTGCAAATATCCACCTTTACTTTGTTTTTTTTGTAGGATTGCAAATAAAAATACAGAAAATATTTGCAAAACGATGCAAAGTCCTTAGGCTAGGTTTCAGCTTTAGGGAAATCACTGATTCATATTGCACATTTGGAGGAGGTGGGCGTGGTTTGTGAAACTCATTCTTATCAGTGTAAAGAGATGCGGCTGTGGAGGAGCGGAGTTGATTTATACAGTTGTGTGAAACGCGGACAAACAGAAAAAGAGAATGGTTTGAGAACAGCCCCAGAACCCAGAGGATTGATACAGCAGAGCTGAAAGAACTGAGTCATTTGATGTGCGGGAAAAAGCATCTTTTAAGACTTTTAAGATGCACGTTCACACTATTTGTGTATACATATCGACCTTTTAAAAACTCTGAACTGCGGTCACCTAGCGACCCCTAGCGCTGAGGTGATCATGACTGAGTCGTTGGACGTACAAGGCAGACCGGTCAGAGACAGAGGCCATGGCCTGGGGCTCATTGGATGCCAGATCCAAGACGTGTGATTGGTGAGTTTTTGCAAACACACTCCTTTCTCCACTGAAGGACAGGGGAAAACACACCACCCAGGGCTAGTATAGAACATAACTCAAGTCCTGCACACACGTAGGGTTCGTGAGATTTTAGTTACGGGGATTTCTCAGGGTGGCTTAGCTGGCAGGCTTGGGGCCTAGGCGTCCAGGAATGGAATCATAACATTTGCAAGCTCACTGAGAGGGGAACCCATAACAATGTGCACATACTGTATAAACACATGAGAATCTGAAATAAATGGCTTCAGCAGACAAAACTCCATATGTAGTGTGACTCCTATTCCTGTGGCAAAAAGTAACTGAAATAATAAGAATCATATGACATGTGCAGCTGAACGGAACCTGGTTTAAGTGAGCTAGAGCTCATATTTTCTGATCTTAACAGTTCAAAACATTGTAAGTTCGTAGGAAGGTGACACTTCATTCTTGACAATTCATTGTGGAGAAAGTGAAATGTTTGTTTCTGTATTTCCTGTGTATTTTGGCTCTACTGTGGATGTGTATGGTCTGCTAAAACAACAAATCAAAGGTGGCCTAAAACTTTTCCACAGTAGTGTATTTAACTATAAAAAAATTACAAAACAGTCTCTGATGTAACACTATAGAAGAATATTGGGCACTGTCATCAGTGAAATAACTCAACTGCGGATACATGACATTACTCAACGAGGCCAATAGCAGGCCATACTGCGTCTGTGCATCCCCATTACTTTTATAAAATTGTTTTTGCAATGCATTTTGGGGAAAAATTGGGTTAATCATACTGTTACAAAATTTAAAAATGAGACACAAAACCAATAACCTAAAACAGCATCATTGCAACAGAAAACAGTTACTCCTCTAGTTGAGAATGATTTCCATTAACATTTCTTTGATTCAGTTCTGCAAGATGTGGTTCAAGAACAGCATATTTGACTGAAAGCTGTTCAATATAACACACTGGAAGCCCACTACACTTTGTGCAACAAATTGCTCAAACTACAGTCTTTGGTTATGGAGGCACTGAATTCACAAGAAGTCATCATAAACAGGCACTAGGAAAACCTCCATTACCTGTCTGATCAACCAGAGAAGATGAGTCATGACTCTGAAACTGTTGCTGTGAAATGATATTACTGGAGCTGCTTTTGGCAGTTTTCACGGCTTTTCCTGCGACTTCAGCCCCCAGCCCTGTGGTACCCCCTGCTGTTGTAGAGGAGGTAGTGTCAGAGCCTCCGTTCAGCTCCTGGTACGTCCTCAGCCTCTCAATCAGGTCGTTTTTGGTGCCAGACACAGGCAGGCTACGCAGCTTCAACTCAGACTTCAGTTCTGCGACCTGACAGGAGACAAAGTAAAAAAGAAATCAAAATAGAAGGAAAAGGAGTGAGGAAAAAACAAAAAGAGGGGAGGATAATATGAAAGGAAAGTTGAAAAGGATCAGAGGAACAAGTGGAGAAAAGGAGAAAACACAGAGCTATCCATCACTGTCTCCGTTTGTCAGAGCTGAGTTTACAGACTGCTTTTCAGTGACACTGTTCAGGGTCTTTTACATACATCAGCTTCTTTTACAGGTTACTCCACACAGTTAAACAGCTTGTAGACAACAAAGAGAACTATTGTTCTGTGCCTTTATTCCTATTTTAAAATCAGCTGTAGTCTGAGTAAGTTCAATTCAATTAAATTGAAGTTTTATTTGCATAGCGCCAATCATAATCGCTGATTATTTCTAGGCGCTTCACAATTCGTGGTCGAGACCTCGTGACTATACAGAGAGTAAACCCAACAGAACCACAGAGAGCAAGCCAAAGGCGACAGGGGGGAGGAAAAACTTCTTTT
>JAQQAE010019876.1:0-10825 GCA_029823295.1 Pseudamia nigra | reverse complement strand
CCCCCCCCCCCCCCCCCCCCCCCCCCCCCCCCCCCCCCCCCCCCCCGCGCTGGAGCCTATCCCAGCTGACTTGAGCGCAGATTATCCAACAAAATACTGCCACTCTCTGAAATGACAAAACAGGCTCTAACTCAAAAAATGTTTGGATATAAAGGAGGCGAGAACACAAGCTGATTTTTAAGGCAGATGATTATAAGATATGTACTGTACAATTATGTGAAAAGTTTCATTATCCTGGGCAGTTCTCCACATGGTGAATTTGCTAGTCAAAAATTGGTATTTTCTCAGTCTGGGCCATTTTCAGGGTCCCTAAACTTCTACATGAAACCCTTGGCAGAGCCAGGATCCATTCTGCAAACAGCCCTGTCCCCAGATTGAAGGTATTCAGCATCAGCAGTCTGTTGTGAATGATGATGGGCTGACACTGGCCCCCAAAAATGGAATTTTCCACTTTTGCCCATTACACCACTTTGTAGAGCAATAACTCAGCAAGTAGAAAAGGTAGACTTTTTGGTTCCCACATTCTGAAAGTGTGCAACATGAAAGCATGCAAACCGTCACATTTCAGGCTACAGGTGGTGTCACATTTTTGGACCTTTTCCTCTTAATTGTGCATTGTTTAAATGGCACACCCCATATGAGTATTCCTTCTGGCCATGTCCATCCCTTTATGACCACAGTGTATCATGGTATGATACAGTAGCTATGGAGTCCAACCTAGTACTAGCAAAGTATATTTAATTAAGTGACCAGTAAGGGTATATATTGTTACTTTTAACGACCAGAATGATACATTTTCATCCAGCTCTTTTAACATGCAATTTCAAATTATGCATAAAAAGTGGAAATGCTGAAAATTCAAACCCTAACTACTGCAAAAAATATTGTTAGTGCACCAATTAAATCACTTAATTTGAGTCTCACAAACTGCACTTGTTTGACATTTTACACAATTTCTAAAAAAAAAATCTATAAAAAAATAACTTATAGAATGCTAAAATCCATTTTAACAGCAGTCCACTTAAGTAGACACTGCAACTATAAAAACTGCAACCAGTTTTTCCTGCTCTGTTGCTTTTATTGAATGGAAATGTGACCCACTTTTTCTGTCTCACATTATTTTAAAACAGTCTCTTAATCATCCTTTGACCTCATGTAAAAACTATGCCGTCTGCAGCCATTAAGAGACTCAAAAAGCCAAAATGTCAGATTCAGAGCTAGAAAATACATGCTGCTCAGTTATTTAGTATCTGCCCCAAAATCAATAGGTCAGAAGGACTGAGTATTTTAAGTGATTTCTGTGTGTCAGATTTGTGCAGCAGAGGGTGAAGCTGGTGGATTGTAGCTGCAGGAAAAGACCATGCAGTCAGGAGCTGCTGACATACAGAAAGGAAGAGGATTAATGCTCAGATGTGCCCTAAAATAGAACATTATAGTTTCTTGTCCTAAAACCAGACAGATTTGCGCCATGACTACTGTCACCTGTTTCCCAAGGCTTCTTGACAGTTTTCAATCATATGCCTATTTCATGTGGCATATATTACAGTCGCTGATAACTGAGCTGTGAAATAAGATGGACACATTTATGAGGAGCTCTTAAGGAGATTAGTGTAATCACCTTGAATCTAATGAATGTATAAGGTTCATTTGCTATATAGCTTATTTGCTTTATGCAGATACACAGCTCAGACATTCCAAGGAGTTTATAGGTAGGTCGGTAACATAATGTGTCGGTGGAAAGCAGTGTCATGTGTTTTATTTTTCCTAAAACAGCCCATGAGCTGAGTTAGAAAGATTCGAGTAACACCTACAAGCCCGACTTACCAGCCAATCATCTACTAATGGTTTATTTCCATCTGTGTTTGACCTCACACTCATCCTCGTGTCCCCTGAAGCCCTGCTCTGTGGCTGAAACCACTTTTGGCTCCATTAGAGTAGATGGAGTTTGTGTGTTGTGATTGGTCGTTTACAAGATCACATTTTGCGACACTCGAGGCTTGAACGAAGGAGGAAAGTCACCTTGGTCTACTTGGCCTCATCCTCCTAATTTCATTTTCTTTCCCGTTACTGAGAAAAGAGTAAATATGACATGGGGTTTCATTATAATAATGGCAGTCCCAGTCAAGCCTCTCTTTTTTTTTTTCTCAAAAGCTATTTCTGACTTTCTTCAGGCAACTACACTATGTGCTCTAACTTACTTCATGTCCAAAATGCTCAGTTGAAGTATTTGAGTGTGACTGTAATAAAATTTAACAATAAACACTTATAATAACATTTAATATGTGGTTTTAATCAGTAATACTGTACACAGATAGATAGATAGATACATAGATAGATAGATAGATAGATAGATAGATAGATAGATAGATAGATAGATAGATAGATAGATAGATAGATAGATAGATATACTTTATTCACATACGGCAGTGAACTGAGCTTGCACCTTACAGTGGGGGAAAGAGGAGGAGGGGTGGGGGGTTGACACAGGTGGAAAGAAAAAAGCATAGTTATCAAAATAGAGCTCATAAGTGAGCAAGATTATGATCACATAGAAAAAAAACCCTTCGGTGTTTCTGCAGATTCTGCCACATATTAGAAGCACAGAACTTATTGCAGTTGTCAGAAATATTAACAGCTTTGTGACATAGATTTCGTGACATGTATTGATGGAGTTGCAGACAGCAGTAACTTAATAAAAAGCAGGTGTCTCAAAGTGCAGTCCACTGGGGGCTGAATGAAAAAGTGAGTTGAACCCCATACAGTCCCATCTTAAAAGGTCCAACTTTACAGCAAAAAACATATTTATATCTTTGTACAAACAAGGAATTCAGTCCCTTAAATGTATTTCCACCTCAGTGAACACTGTACAGGATGCAAAATTTGTATAATTCACCAGTGAAGATGATCCAGGCCCTGATATTTCTGCAGAATCAAGGGCGTATCTGAGCCAGAGGTGTTTCATTCAGCCCACCTTAACTCCACTCACACGTCTAATTACTGGACCAGAGTTAGCACACAGTGGTACCAACATGGTGACACAAAGAGGCTCCTTTTTTGAGCCTCCAAACTGCTCTTCAGAAACCTGTGAGACATCCTGAAGGCTTTGTGCATCCTTTGTATACAGTGTGACATTGCTATTCACTCGTTACTCCTAATTTAACTCTCTGGTTGCAAGCATAAAAGGAACCTACTGTAGAATGTGTGACATAACAGACTCCATGGAATGCTCCTTCTGGACATATAAAAGGTTAAAGATGAAGTCTACGATGCTGGAAACTCGTTAGTAGCTGACTCTTTGCAGCGGTTTACTGCAAATGATTAGACCTGCCAGAAAACACGACTTCCATCCTTGTAGGTGAACAAGCTCATGCATCTGTAGCGTATCGAGCCACAGGACGACTGAGGAGAAACAGTCTGCATTTCAGATTTCTTCAACATCTGCTACAGGTAGAAATGAACAGACATACAAGCTTGACAACTGTGAGGTTGTAATCATTTATATTAGCCTGCCATGAACATTTGGCTACTAGCTAGTTTCCCAACATTGCAGACTTAATTCTAAGCTACTGCAGACACAATAATTTTAAAAAATATAATATACTGTTCAATGATAAAAGTTTTAATGTTGTGAAAGCTAAGTTTTAAAAGAAACTGACAAAATCAAAGAGGAAGTGCTTTTCTCCATGCACATTTTTTTTGCATCTTTTCTTTTTGTCTTTTTTTGTCCTTTGTGTCATTTTCATTATTTTGTTTCCTTTACATTTAGTTTTTGCTTCTCATGTGGTGTTTTATCTTTTTGCATCTTTTTCACCTTCCTTGTCTCTGCACATCTTTTTACTGCTTTCTTTGACTTATGGCCAAATATCAGTCTGTGCATGAATAAAATAATGATTTGATATTATTGGGGCAATTAACAATATTAACTTAGATGAACATTTTTATTGTGAAAGCAATTTTTTGTCCCTATCTCTCAGCTCTAATATACTGTATTTGTTTTCTGAAAATAGGTCCCTCCAAATCCTGCCCACTACAATAAAATAACAGTTTTTGAAATAATCCAGATATGCAAGTCACCTATTTCAGTCTATGTAGGCTCATGTGTGGGTCTTTTGGCCTATTGGGAGGAAAAATACCTTTCATCTCTTTCAAATGACAATGTGCCAGTGCACCATCTGTACAGCTGCTGATTGCAGCAACCTACTGAACAGAAGGTTAGTGTGGAACTGGGCCACGTCTTTCCTTCCAGGTGCACAAATAAACTGGCTGATGTTCACTCTTTCTCTCATACTCCCTCCTGAAATCCGCACATGCCTTCTGATTATGATCAGAGGAAGCAGAGTTTTTAATGCAGGCTAAAAGGGGTAGTTTTAGATTTGAAGCAGAGACAATGATGGCACGTAACAATGATGTAAAATTTCCATTGCAAAAACCTCTTTATTTATAGGTCTCTAATTGTATTAGAGGAGCATTATTTATCTGCGGGAGCACCATCTGACTGGGGGCTCTCACAGTAATTACGCTGGATTAGCCTTTGTCTACATGCTAAATCCCTGCAACATGTGACGTGCACAGAATGACAATTATGTTGTTTGTGTTAGCAAACACAGAGGTGGTAAAATATTCAGGTTTTGTGTGGAATTCACCCTCTCAATCCTTCCTATACACTTCCAATTTTGAAAAAGTTCAGCCAGGTGAAAAATGCAAATTGAAAAAATAATAATAAAGCACTGTTTAAATCCACTTTGACAGAATGAACAGAATATTGTTCAGGAGCATGTTTTGTCCAGTCAACAACTTTTTCTTTAGTTGAAAGTACACAACCATTTCTCAACTTTGGGTCTGCAGTATGCTCCAAAAAAGATCAGCCACTTAGCAACTTTAGGGCTGAAAATCTGTTACTTTGAAACAAGTGATGTTAAATGGTGATTTTATACATAATTCGGTAGGAAATTATCATCCAAAAAGAGGCATGAAAAACCTATTGAAATGCTTATTAATGATGTTCTTCAGAGAAAGGAAGGAAAATATTTGGAAATTTCACACATGACGGGAAAAGATTCAAAAGATCTGCATGTATCACAAGGCTCAGAGCACACTACTTTTTCCTTTCGCATTTCATTTGTCATTTTCATTTTAATCCTACACAAGGAACAAAAGATAAAAATACAAGCTAGCTGCCAGGCAATTTATATATAAACATATAGGGGCCTACTTTAATAATAAACAGCTCCCAACATATGTGTGTGAGTACCATATCACAGACTTGACAGGTGAATCTATGCAACATCATGCCAGGAAAGGTCACGATATTTTCTCAAATCTGTTCTCCAAGCTGTAAGGTAGATTGCATGTTACATGGCAATCCAGACGTCTCTGCCAAGCATCCAAAGATGGCCAGGTTGTGATCAGGTGGAATGTCTCTATCGGAGGCTTCTGGAATCACACAAAAATAGCAGACCAGACTCTGTGTAATGAAGAATAGTAGCAAAACAGGTGTGTGACTGAGCCCCCTGTAAAATGACATTTGCCACATTCAAGAGAGACAGATGGAAAAATGTATTTCAGCGCGGTTTTAGAGAAAGGCAATCTATATATCACTTTATAAAAGATCCAGAGCAAACTACTAGAAGTGAACAGCAGCATGTCTCTGAGCCCCAGACAGGACTGAATTTCTGATATCGATGAACTGGCGTTCCTGTGTTCAGGACCTAGAGGCGCTCAGGATCACCAGGGAAAAGGCTCATTCCATGCAACAAACAGGTCTAAGTTAGTTTTAATGATGCTGCATTATTTTTTGTTTTGCAGTTTTCCATGTGGCTCAAGGACAACTTTAACATCTTCTGACTAACTATGTTTTTGATAGAAATGATAAAGTCTGTGATCTGTCATCAGTTCTCTTTCTTTGTCAGTGATTTTGTTTAGTTTTGATTTCAGAGTTTCAGTTTCTAAACACTTTTCACTAAGATAAAATGCACTTGACGAGTACTGTACTTTAAAGCATGATAAAGAAGAGATGTAACATAAACATAATTAACCTTTCACTTTGCTTTTGTGAAAGCAATCATGATTTGAGAATAGGAAAATCAGAATGTCATTGACTACATTAAATTGTGGTACAAAAGAGCTCTGTTTTGCTCAATTTTATCAGGAGAAGGCAACAATTTGAAAACTAGTTATTTTTCATAGGACTTCATGGATACACTAAGTCCCAATCAGGTTAGAATACAGTACCTAGATTTTCAATCCACTATTGTTGTTTTGGGCCTTTATTTATCATAATCTGCAGTCCTGGCTCTAATGACACCAGACAACCAAAATTGCAAATCATTGCAAGCAAACTTCCGTATGTAAAGCCCAGGGCTTGTTTTTTTTTCTCTATTTGGACAAGAACCTTAATGATTTACACTAGATTCACCGTTTTATCTTGTTCTTTTACTCTTAATAAATTGCTTATCTGTCATCGACATTTGCTTTTGCAAAAAAGAGAAAGAGCTGTTACTCTGACGGTTTTATTAGTCTCTTTAGAGCATGTACTCCTTAATTATTCCCTCCTTGGGCCCCTAGCGCAGCTGGCTACGGCTGCAAGAAAAAAGAAAAACTTTAATCTGTTTGCTTAAACCAAAAAAACATGCGGCCACGTATCAAGACACACAATTTAATAATAAAAGCACAAACAGCGTAAATGCATGTTTCAAAATTCCAATACCCTTAGAACATGCATAATTCTACATGTCTACATAATCCATCATCAGGTGTTTAACCTTCTGGCACTGCCTGTGCATGCGTTGTCCATGCGGGTTCCGTCAGCATGCATGAACCCTCTCTGCTTCCATATGCTAGCATTAATGTGACATACTCCATAGCCATAACTGCTATCTCTATGAATAGTAGCTCTTTTTCCAGCTGCCAATTTACATTTATTTCTGCTAACTTGTGCTGAGCATGGCTGATCTAGGTTTAGAAGTTTGGTAAATGTGTTATCAGGATTTAGCTGCATCCCACCATGTGTTTCCCCGTACACATGATCCATACTACTATTTTTCTTGTAGGTGGGTCTCTTAGGTGTGATACAGCTGTGTGTTTTTCTTTATGCAATTTACACATGTTTCTCACTTAATCTTATTACAGTTATATATTTACACTATTTATTTCTTAATACTTATTTTATCTCTTCATACTATTTTATTTCTCACTATTCACCATTCTTCTTTCATCTATTTTATTCAGATATACATTTAAAAAGGCCTATTTAGTTTTATTTATCTACTTACCAGTAAACCTCTTTTTTCTCTTTTTCTTTTTCTTCTGTTCTCCGCAGTAGCCTTTCACTATTCTCCGAACCACACAGCCTTCCTGTGTCCTGGATCTGCATACATCTCCCAGTAACTCTGGCCTCCTGCCCGTCGTGGTCTTTTCACCGGGTCACCCCTGAGAGGGCACGGTGACTTTTATCCAGACCTTACTTCGACCCACAGTCGCCTACTGCAATGGCATCGACTGTTCACGAGCTCTTTTTCTTTAAACCTCTACACGACTCTTTTTTTCTTCACTAGTGTCTCCTTTACTTCCTTATTATAACAAAATTTTAACAAGACAAACATTTATTTTGCATTTAATGCCTTTCTCTCTCTCTTCCTTACTCAGTTCATTTCTTGTGTAACATTAAAAGATTTTCTTTCGCCATCCTCTTGTCTGCTGGTATTAACTCCTTGCATTTTATCTGACAATCTCAACATTGGTGCATATTTCATAAATGCCCATACTATTCCACTCCCACAAGTTAAACATGTGACGACCCAAAAAACAATTATCAGGTTGAGCAACAGTTTCTCACAATCATACGACACACTCAAAAGCCTTTTTTCCTCACTCTAAACAGAATGTACTGTAGTACACAAACATTCACATACATGCAGTTTTTGACCTGAGGATAGCCACTACAACTCATATATTTGTAAAATCAATCAATTTACATTTATTCTAGGTTCTTTTGAAGAGGTTATTTTGTACCTGCGACTGTAGGGCCGGCAGAGGATTGACAGCATCACCCATATAATAATGAATGGTATCTCACCTTTACAGTGTATGAGGCACCTCTGGGTTTTTGCTCGGCCTCCCCCGGTCCAACCGGCAGCAGCTCCTCACACCTACAACTCCTGGCTCTCGCTCGTCAATTGTAGTGTAAAAATCCAAATGGAAATTATAAATCACCAAATAATCCAATTGGAAGTTATAATCCGAATGAAAATTGTAATGCGTCTCAGACTTGGTATAATCCTCAGATTTAGATTAATTCCATCAGAACTATTCCCTCAGAATCAAAGAAGAGTCGTACCATTCAATCACCAGGTCAACGGTGTTAATTGTACAGCAAACAAGAGAAACACCAGTGAGCGAACCCCGGGGCGCTCTGACCTTCAGGTCTCAAAGTCCCTGTTTATATTCTTTTTAATTGATGGTTTGATTCCACCTCTAATCCTTTGTTCCCTAACAATCAGCCTTCTGCCTATTTAGGTCACCTCAGGACTTTCCTGCCCATCTTTAAATCAAACTTTGTACCTCAAAAGCAGAAACATGACCCTTCTGTCCTTCCGTCCACCTGCGCCAGAAGGCTTCTGTATTAGGACTTTGTTTTTCCCTTTAGGGCATGGTATAGCACATTTTCTGGTGCATTATGAAGCTTTTCTTCATACCATGCGCTCCCTTTCTTCTGCAAACATATCTCCTTCAACGATCCCCAACCATTGCAGCCTCATGACTTTTAACCGTGATATTCCCTGTCAGGCCGATATTGTTGTTTATCCTGATCTACACTTTAACCCAGTCATGCCGCTTAATTATTTTTTATTTACACCCTTTTTGGCTCGGCTGCACTACTCTGTGACATTCTGAGCTTAACTGAACTATGACAGACTGGAGAGCAGTGTTTTTCCCCTCTGTTTATCTAGACCTGAAATTTGTTTCTTCACTTCATTTTGACCTTCCTTCACTTTTTTGGTGAAGTTATCAGTACTTGCAGAAAATACAACCAGGCTCAGGAGAGAAAGCCTTTCAAAATTAAAACTGGCAGCTCAACACTAAGTATAAAGAGTGCTGCAGTCATCACATTTGCCTGACAGGTGTAGGAATAAAGGTGGATATTAGATAAGAGAAAGAGAGAACTGCTAGACAAATGTAGTGTCTCAGATGGTTTTGCAATATGGCAACAGCAATAAGATGAGTAAAAACGCTGGATGATCCTTACGTTTAAGTGTTCTTGATCATGAGAAGCATCATCACATCATCATCTAAGACAACCTGGAAAATATAAACATTTTAATAAGAACAGAGAGTGGAGCAAAGACTCTTTAGCAAAGTTCATTCATAAATTTTGTTGCATGGCAGTGTTTTTCTTTTCCGCCAGCCTATTTATATAATATACAACAGAGAAAACAGATGGATAATAACCTTAAAGAAAAACAACATACCACATCCCTGGGTAGTGGAGACAGCATGATGAAGAGTGCTGCACTCTCTGCCTAGTAGCATTTTAAAGCCCTTTGTCACAATACAACAGCACTGATAACAAGATTCAAGTCATCCATTCTCAATGCAGGCACAGTGAACTGCCCCACCAGACCTTTAATAGCGTTGTCTGACACACTTTTTCTTCTGTCTCAGCAGGGGACACGTCTCTTCAAGTGCTACCATGAAGCCTTTCTAAAACATGGAAACAAAAGTGTTACTAGTCCTAACGTATATTTATGTTGCTGCACCGTATTATCTGTACATCACATGGACAAAAGTAGTGGGTCACCTGACACCTAGAGGAACTTGGACATCTCTCTCCTGATCCAGAGGAATAATATCTGAGTTGATTTTCGTCATATATAGCCCAAGTCCCGCCCCTCCCGCTTTTGACCTGTGGGACCTGACGCTAGAAAAATAATACATTGGTGGTGAATGGCAGATAATTTTGTGATCCCAACCAAATTCTGCCATCATTTACAAATATATTTGTCAATTAAAAAGATAACTTTATATGTCAAGAAATCAGGTTGCTGTAAAAATGTTAGACATTGTGTACATTATGTCATCGTAACGTCATCTGTCAACGCTCTGTTCATAGCTGCTGAAGAGTTCCTGCAGCTCAACATATGCAGATCCCTAATGATTGTCATGCTTTTCACTAGTTTATTCTTGAAGAACAAGGTTAAATGTGTTGACTCAGTAATCACTTTGGTGTTGGCGATGTATATCACATGAAAAAGACTGTTGTTGAGAGTAAATTACTATATGAAGTGTAGTTGTCAAATAAGAATATTGATCAGTGTATTCAGATCAATTCTCTTTATTGAGCAGGACACACTCAAAATCTAAAACTCAGTATTAACACTTATTGTTCAACACTACTAAGCGCTATTATTCCCAACTTATCACATATTAATGCTTGGTCGGGGGCTTCTCAGGTCATCATATTTCTACAGGCATCATTTTTGAAAGTGTGGGCAGGGTCTCGTTTTCCAACTTGTACGGGAAGTCAGATGGCTGCAGGTCCGTGAAAGTATATAAAACACATTTTATTTAGCCGTAGAAAATGTTAACAGAAAGAGCAATATTTAAATAAACCTAACTCTCACAACAAAGTTTTTGGAGACAAGGGAATTTTTTTTTTTTTAATGAATTCCAATAAAACAAACATTTAATTCATGTGGTTAATCAACTGTTTACACCACCTTCTCCATTAAAAAGAAAATATGACTGGCAGTTCAGGCTTAGACTGATAAATGAATGAAAAAAAGAAAAGGATATTTGTTCTTTCCGGTCTCATTACAGCAACCCCCCC
>JAQQAE010019875.1:0-10826 GCA_029823295.1 Pseudamia nigra | reverse complement strand
CCTGTTTTTGGCTCCAATATGTCGTCCAGGAAGTGACGACCTGATTGACCTCAAAATGACCCTTCACAAACTAATGGGTGACATCACGGTCACTTTGTCCAGTTATATATACAGACTATGGTGGCGACCCAGTGTCCCCAATGTTCATAGGAAACCTTGTCTCTTGCATCATCATGACATCACAGCTTGAACTGATCTGTGCTTCATAATTTTGTCATTAGTCAAACAGAGCTGACAAAGCCAATCAAAATTGAACACTGATGGGCACAGAGCGGCTGCATGAGTCACTGAGTCTGAAATGTGTAAGGAAGCGTGAGAGGGAGAATCTGGAGAGGTGAGACGGAGGACAGTCAAGAAGAAGACGAGAGTAAGAGAGAGACGAGAGAGAGAGAAGTGATGACAGGTTATTTTTCACCTTTCCTCTCCTGACGGCTGATGTTATTTCCCATTCTCCTTGGACACACAGCAGATCCAATCTAAGGCTTCTCTGGACGGCCCTTCTGAAGCTCTGTAACCAAATGAAAACCTTTATTACATACACCGAACACACACACACTGGCAACATACACATACAGAAGGCATGTACATTGTAATGCTTGTACTCAAAATGAAAGCCGAAATATTACCAGTCCACTGTTACAGACACACATGACACTTCTCTGCGCATTAATAAAGAAGTAGTCTGTATGTGTGTGTGTTCTCTTGTTACCAGTAGATATGCTGAGATTCAAACGGGCTATTTTCATATGTATTTTTTTATTCAGTTTGATTGGTTGGTTATGGAGATGTCCATGTGGAGACCAGGGACTGACTCCCACTTTTTGCAGTGTGTACTTGTACACGTGTCTAGTTAAAGTGTGTGGTTTTCCTTCTGTCGACTGGGCTGGTCATTTGGATTGAAGACATTTTGTTATCTGTCACAAAGCTTCTTCGCTTCTAACTGCTGTCATGCAGGCATCTAGAATTTATCCTCTGTGGTTCAGGACTCCACCCTTTCATCCTAAGAGGTGTTAGTTTCACCTGGACCAGGGTCGATACGGAGTCGTTAGGGTCCCTGTCCCTGACAGAGGCAGGGTGGTAGAGGGTCGTTAAAGGTTTCGCCCTGAGGATGGTGACAGGAGGAAGGTTGTGAGTGACCCAGGAACATGGATCCAGTTAGGCTGGGTAGAGTTCTAATAACTCTGTGTCTAGTTCTCACCCTGACCACCATCCCCTAACGCTAAGAAAACCCAAACTGCACCTTTCTACTTCTCACAAAGTAGCATTTTTAGCCAAACCCTCTCATCACAGTGGCAAAATGCCCATTTATTCTCTAGGCAAGTGCATTTCAAATCAAACGTCAAACATCACTGGCATTTATACTCCAATATGTACTTTACCTTATTAAGATATTACCGCAAATAATCTGACAAATAACTGCCATACCGGGGTTCGATTACATGTTGCTATGGTAATTAGTGTCGCTGGTGGAGTCAGACCTTCGTATCTTCTATTTATTTAAAATGTTCATAGTTTTACCTGAGATTCACTCGACTGAAGTTGTGGATAAGTGTTTACACTAACAACACTGTAATATGACTTAGTTTAACACTGCTTGGTGACGTTTTAGCATCTGTAGGCTAGCTATTAGTTAGTTTCCCTACGCTCCACTGGCACCGCCGCCCTTCGTACAAATATGGTTGCATCCTGTTTTTGGCTCCAAGATGACACTAATATATACAGTCTATGGCACAGACTGTTCTCAAAAAGTTGAGCCATTTCTGTTTATCTTTCAGTGTTTATGTTGTGTTCTCTTCTTCTTCTATTCCTTTGTGAGTTGTACTGCACTAGAGCGCCCCCACAATTTCACATGGCACTGCACCGTTTTCTATGCTGAGGATGGATCCATAAGCCCCTTGAAAACATACCAAACTTGTAACGTAAAGCATGCTGAGACCGGAGGGAAACGACCCCTCTGTATGAGTATGTGGACCTAGCATAGCGTATAAATGGGCCTTAAAATGGTGCACTGTTAGCATGATGCTCAAATCTAATTTTATTTATAGAGCACTTTTCATACATCAATGTAGTGCAAAGTGCTGCACATATTAAAAACATACATATTAGAAATAACAAACAAAAAACATTTTAAAAACATGAGGGACATACACACATATGCATATTGTGAAGAAACACTATTTTATGGAACATCTACACAGAGAGACATTTCACCCCAGCACCACAGGTGGCGCCACCACAGGGCACCTGACCGCTACAGACGGGTCCACACTGCGACCATAGGGCCATGGTGAGTGGCCAGAGCAACCCCCAGGGCAGCCCCTCGCAGATGGACCAGTGATGCCCCCCCTCCCCGAGAGGAAAAGACTGGCACTAAAATGTAAAAGTATAAAGAACTGATAAAAACATAACAGCTAAAAACCACATGTATAAAAATATTAAAACAACAAGAGCTACATATGTAAAATGATAAGAACAAGCAGATGCTAGGGATAAAGAATATGAACATATAGTAAATAACAACAGCAATATAAATAAGGTCAAATCAACATAAAAAGCTGGTTTTTCAAAAGTGAGAAGGACAGTAAAATGAAGTTAGTCATAAACTAAACTAAAAGATGTTTTTAAAAACCTCAGTCTGTGCAGCCCTGAGGGACTCCGGCAGACTGGTCCACAGGCAAGAGTCATAATTATAATGCTGGTCTTGGAGTCTGATGGATTCTGCCTGTTTATCATATTACAATGTACTCAGGTCAGTATGTGATGACGTGGATGTGAGAATGTGTCATACAGAACAAACCTGAGATAAATGTCTCACCTGGTCCATGACTCGCACCCATCAAGGCTCCAGGCCACACTCGTGTCTCCATCAACTTGAGTTTGATGGATTTTCAGAGATCGATCCCTTCAAAGAGTGTTGTGCAGGTGTGGATATATGAAGTTTAGGGGGTATTCAGACACTCATATAATTCTGGTGCTTTTCTTCTGGGTTTCTTTTGTGCCTCTGTTTACATACAGTCTATGTGGGCAGACTTTTGTTTTCCCAAATGATGCCAGCCTCACAAATGGAATGCAAACATCAGCTCCTACAGTGACGTGTTTCCCTGGAAATGGACCACAAGTGACACTTATTGATGTGATGAAAAAAGACTTAAAATGCTGAGAAGGTGTCATCATCACCAGCGGCAGGTGCCCAAACTGAGTATGACGGTCTCTCCATGAGTCATCTACCTGTAGGGGGTGGTACAGGGCAAGCGGGGAGAGCGAGTGATGGTGAAGCTGTTTCCTGTGCTGATGCTTCGTCTCTGCTGCACGATGAATTTCCAATTCATTGTATGTTGTTCCTTTTCATAATGATTTATTCCAGCAGTACCTGTCACACTTCATCGGTTGCTTGGATGTGTGAAGATTCTGGACTCAGCTTCTTCATGGTTGCAAGCACTTAATCCTTCAGGGCTGATGGGTTTATTTGAGAGAACCTGCCCTCCTATGGTCACAACTAGTGATGTTACGAGATGTGCTGAGGCTTCGAAGCGTGTCAAGTAATAGAGGGGGCGTTTCCGCAAAGCATGTATCGAGGCTTGCTTCATTCGGGGGAGGAGCCGAAAACGTCCAAAGCCTCGCTACCCGGCTGTACCACGTGACTGCTTCGGAAAGTGGTTTAGATTTGTTAAGAGGTTTGACAGTGATATAAACCTGTCAGGCTCCGTTCAAAATGTGGATGTTTGATGGTTCAGAGGTTGGAGAGAGTTGTGATAGTTTGTGTACTAGAGTACACAAACATGTGAGTTTTTGCAGGAGAGTTGCGGTCAGTTCACAGCGTGGATACAGTTTTGCTAGTTTAGAGAGAGAGAGAGAGGTACTGTAAGTATGAGATCTGCCTCTGATGGCAGCTACATAAAACATTATATGAAGATGATGCATCATACATTTCCTGATGTCATGGAAAGTAACTTTATTCAATTCATTGCAAAAGTTCACTCAAACCACAGTAATTGCAATAGCTTGATTTAATTAATTTTGCCAGTAGATGGAGTCGTAGAGCAAAAGAAGCCTCATGAAACTTTGCACTGGACTGAACCAAGTTGATGTAAAGCTTCAGTGCTTCATGAGGCTTCATCTCGCCATCACTAGTCACATCTACAACATTGTCAGGACACAGGGTCACTATCTTGTCTGAAGTCTACTGGTTCAGTCTTCAATGTGAAGATGGTGTAGAAGAAAGCTTCGATGACAGTGTCTTCATTTATATAAAAAGGCTTTATTTTGACACACAGCATGATACAGGTTCAAGAAAACCTGCAGAGACCTTCGGCTTCCAGATTTACAGAAAACCTTCCTCTTATATAGCCTCGGACTTGGTAAAAAGACAACCCCCAAAAACATACTTTTAGACAATACCAAACCTCCCTTGTTCTTTAGTGGGGCCATTAAAAGCTGTTTGTGTCATAAACATAGCCCCCTAAGGAAATATAAACATACACAAACCTCCAGTGGTCACACAGAGGTCAATACTTTTCCGGCATCCCTGGCTTGTGACCCTCATGTGACCTTTCTACTTCATACAGACCGACTTCTGCTCCAGGTAACAAACCATAGGTGATACACCACATGTCAGCTAGGAACTCAAAGATCTCGGTCTTGTCACTGTCTCACAGGAAGCTTTTACAGCTGGCTGGTAGTTTGGTTTTGTCTGTCACTCTACGTAGATGTCCCTTGCCTCCATTTGACCTTGTTTCAGCCTTCGGGCTTGAAGTGTAGACATCAAAACCGATGTCTGTTCACTCATACTTTGATAGTTCGCCTGGATGTTTGGAAAGACATCTTGGACAGCATATTCCTCAAAGGTCTTTGATGTCTTTGAAGACAATAAATACACAAGAGAGGAACCATCAATGGTAATGACATCACATTCTGGCTGTTTGTCACGTGGAGGAAACTTTTTACAAGCTGAGACTTGTGACCAGAGTGGAGCTTCCCTGTGTCGCTCAATGCTGCAAGGAAAGATTGATTCTCATGCTTAAAGAACTCAGGCAGGTCACACTCTGCTGATTGGCAGGATATAAAGAGCTGCAAGAACAGACGACAGTTGTCTTTGAGTAGCTGCTTCTTCGTGTCTCTGGAAGGTGCCTCTTGGTGAAATGAGTCTACTTTTGTTCTTTTCGATGGAACTATAGACTGTCTTGCGCTGGTGCATCCTGTCTATTCAAGTGCGGCTGTAACGACAAACTACATCCAATTAAACTTCATGTTGAGAAACTGTATATACAGGTGCTCATTAGATAGCACTACTACAACCGTTAGTAAACTACAGTTAGTACAGTACAAGCCGACACTGAACCCCATACTGAGTCTCACAGCAGTGATGTCACCAGTGTGCCCTGGCTGTGCTTTGACAGCATTCATATAAAAATTTACAAACCATATCAGTGTAATGTTGGTGATCAGACAGCTTCCGAAAATGCTAATTTTGAGTCATGCCAAATAGCCAAATTGGAATTCAATGGACACTATTGAGGTCTTCCAGTCAGAATACATTCATTTTGATGTTTGGATCATTAAAACATTTCTGTTCATTCAAGTTATACTTCAAAAAATATTTTTTAGAATTTGATGAGGTGGCCATGTTGTTTTTTCAAGTAGATATTGTACTTTTCTCGAATAGTACATCCTAGACATCATTTGTGCCATATGTGGCGCTTGTGTCACAAAGTGAACGATTGGGCCAAAAAATGGTCTTAATCAGCTCCACTGGCCCTGCTCGGCACATGCCACCTGCAGGTTAAAACCAAACTCCAGACAACAAACCAAGGTCTTTTCTGTTGACAGAAGTTCTGTGTCAACGTTTATGACTGCTACTGCTCCAGGTTCTGAACTGTCTTTGTACATTTTTAGCACTAGACACTTCCAGTAACACTGTGTGATGCTCTGTGGCATCTGTGTCCAGTGGTGCAGTTGTCAAAAAGTTTCCCCATCAGCTTCCCGCTGTGCCATGTTCCCAAAGGTTCTTAGGCTATTTAAACTGGTATCGCAGCATGAGAAAAATTAATATCAACTATTATAAAACCAGTGTTTGGTATGAACCTGTTGGTTGATGATGCTGGTACGTCTGTCCTTTGATAAGGACTTTAAAATCTGACAGCTCTGCACACTTTGAGGTTTGTTTGGGCCTTTAGGTCTCAAAGACTTTTATCCTGAGGAGAAAAGTCTGCTGAGGTGGTGGAAATAGTTCATATTTGAGGACAGTGTTGTTTACTGTTATGCTGGGTGGTACTGATGGCTAGTTGGTTGGTGTTTGATGCAGAATCTGAAGCGAGGGGTTTTTTTTAGATTCGTTTTTTGGCTTGTAGCCTTTACTTGTCAGGTACAGTGGAGAGAGACAGGAAAGATGGGTGAAGAGTGTAGGGAGTACCATGCTGAAAAGGGAATTCTGAGATTTATACAATCATTCTGAATCAGGCATTTTTTCAACTGAGTGTTTTCCAAGATTTTCAAAGAATAGTCCACATTTCCACACAGAAAGAGACGAGAGGAAAGAGGACAGCAGCTAGATTTTGGATCTAAACACATATCAAAATCTGACCTTTTTAAGGTGGCATTTGAAGGAACAAAAGAGCGGGGCTAAATTCACACAGCAGTCGATCTGCCACTAGTGACAATCTACAGTATGATATTCACCAGCCATAGAAACTGCTTATTATACATATTGTGGCTCTGTCGAGGATGGAGCATGACAGTGACAGACAGATCAGTTCAGCGTTAGCAGGGATGCACATGCTGCTTTCATAGAGCTGAGTAGGAGGAGCTGAGTTCTTGATTTTTTTGTCCATCGATATTCCTAACCTCACCTGTGGTTCTGGAGATCTGGGAGATGACCCAAGCAACACGATCCTGGATGAACGCATTTCAAATGAGCTTCCTCCACTGTGTGGCAGACCATCCCTCAGACACAGGCTGAGTGGGAGGGGCTCAGTGTTGAAACACCACTCCTCCAAATCAAGAGGAGCCAGTTGAGGAGGCTCCCTAGTGGGGTCACCAGGCCAAATGTAAGGAGGCCCTGGAGCAGACACAGGACACACTGGAGAGACTGTGTCTGAGCAGGAAATATGAATGGAGAGCTAAGGCTGGCCATGCGAACATAGTCAGGGTCAGTCTGTATGTGTGTGTGCGCTAATGTTCTGAACACCGTGGAACCCCAAGTTACAAGCGCTTTGGCATACAAATGTTTTGGGTTACAAGGAAGACATCGGGCAAAATTTTGTACCGGCTGATGAGCAAAAACTTAGGTTGCCGGTAAAATAGTTCACGTAAGTGAAAGGAGAGGGCGCTACTCACCGACCGACTGGAAACGTAGACGGGAAGCTGGCGGTGTATTGTGTATTTGTGCCTTTTTTCACCTTGGTTTCATGTTTTTTCATCATGGGGCCTAAGTAGGATGTTTGTGGT
Organism: Pseudamia nigra; assembly: GCA_029823295.1. NCBI lineage: Eukaryota > Metazoa > Chordata > Actinopteri > Kurtiformes > Apogonidae > Pseudamia > Pseudamia nigra. The sequence goes on along the minus strand of JAQQAE010019875.1, from coordinate 3,383 downwards.
GAGGGTCATATACGGCTTTAAGAGAGTAAACTACTGTGTGTTGAAGCTTTACGTCACTGAGACACTTTCCAGCAGCAGACGCTTTAAGCTGTGAGAGTTAGAAGCTGCATCTTGCCAGGTGTTATTTCCTGCCTGTTCAGGCCCAGAGTTTGTGCATTAAAGCAATGATATAAAGGTAAAACCACTGCTCATTCATTCTACAGTAAGAAGAAAACCCAGAATATGATCTCAATGCAAGTGAAACACAAAATCATGGAAAAAACATTGTTGTGGTGCTCAATAATAATAATAAAAATAATAATACTGTATAAACATTCTTTTCCAGATACCTTACGTGCACAAACAGCTGTGTATGTGGTTCCACTGTAGTGTGTCTGGTCTGGTCACACGTACATGTATCATGTATGTGTTAATAGTGAAGGTCATCAGGGAGAAACCAGGGCAGCTTTAACTCTGTAGCTGTTAGTTTACACAGGTTTATTACTGTTCACTAGAGGGTGTTCAATGGACACACACACACACACACCCACACACACACTCATATAAGCTCAACACTGGAGAGCCATGAGCACCAGACCATAAAAATAAAAGCCCCACAATAGATCTCTAGTGTTAGTAGCTAAATTATTATTCAACGTATTCCCTCCTCTCTCACCAGCTGCTTTTGTTCCTCCTCCTCCTCCTTCTCCTCCTCCTTCAGTCTGTAGCTGCTCATCACTCATGTATGTACGATGTCCGACCCGCCTTCACACTGGGTTTATTCAGATTTCTACGCAGCTTTTATGAACATACTGACACATCCGTGTTGGTCAGTGTCGTTGGTATCTGTGGATCCTCCTGCACATTTTAACTCAACACTAGGTCGTGAGTGTTCAGGACAATCGATGCAACAGTATGTGCTTTTAATGAATGAATTTACGAGTGTAATAAAATATAAGAGGAACTGAATTTTTAAAAATATCAAAGAGGTGAGCAAAAATGAGGAAAATAATCAAGAGACTGAACAAAAATGAAAAACATGAAGCCACAAAATGAATGCAGATGAATCCACATAATAAAAAAATGATCAAAGACTGACAAGACAGGCACAAAAATGAAAATACAAGAAACAAAACCATGAAGAGAATGAATGAAATAAAAAAAAACTGATGAAGATAATGAACAGAGTTTAAGGAAAACTGACATTCAAAGAAATGGATAAAAAAGAACAGAAAAGAAACCAAATAATTACACAGATGAACAAAAATGAATAAAATAATCAAGGAAATCAAACCAAAAAGTAAAACAAAATCAATTAAATGAATACAAATGAGCAAAATAATCATGAAACGACCAAAAATGAATCAGCATAATAAATGAAAAAGGATAAAACAGACAAGAAAAATGAACAAAATGATAAAAAATGAACTAAATAAAAGCAAAATGAATAGATTTGAAGAAAAAAAACTGACCAAAGCTGAACAAAATAAATGCAGTAAAGAACAAATATCATCAACAAAATGAACAAAACAGAACAAAATATTAAGAAAAGGAACAAAAATGAAAAAAAATGAATAAACTGAACAAAATAATTAAGAAAAGGCACAAAAATAAAGCAAAAAAAAGAATAAAAATGTCCAGAAGTGAAGCTGTTTTTTTTTAAATAAAATGAATTAAAATGAACAAGATGCTCCAAAAAACAATAAAAATAAATAAAATTATAATAAATAGTGAAATGAAACAATAACAAAGACAATGAATAAAAAGGAATGAAACAATCAATGGAATGAAAATATAAATAATACATAAAACACCAAAAATAATCAAGAAAATTAAGAAAATAATGGAGGAATGAACATGAATGTCATAATGTCTGTAGCAGGGTTTATCGAGGCGTACGTTGACATGAGGGGATGAATCACCGCCATCCCCTGAAATCCACACCTAGTGACATCCAGGATCAACCAAGATTCACAGAAATTGACCAGAGTGATGAAGAAAAGGGATTTTTCACGAGGAACGAGGGACATAAAACCTGACGAGGAGCCGATCGGAGAAAGGTGAGAAAAGAAAAAAAACCTGTGAAAGAGATGAAGACAAAGAGCGACGAGCGATGGCAGCTAATCACATAGGTGTAAGAGAGGAGAGTCAAGGTGAGCATCCCTCCTCATCTTCACCACCAGCACCGTCCGGTTAATGCACATCCATGGGGTGGTGCCCTGGGAACTGTGGGAAATTGAGTTTTTGGATGCGGAGGGGGTGGACGTGTGAATGCGAGAAACATGCAAAGGTCATTATGACGTTGTTCTACTGGAAATCACTTCAATGGACAATCATAACTCCCAGCTCTTTTGGAATGTGTTGCAGGCATCTAATTCAAAATGAGTGAATATTTACATATAGAATATTAAATATCATCTTCGTAGTGTATTTCGATGAATATATATTGAAAAAGATTTGACAATCATTGTATTTTTTAACGTCCCAGCTTCATTGGATTTGGTCTTTGAAGGCTTTGTAAACTACATACCGGTAGAAGATGAAGTTCAATAAAACCACCAAAGGAAAAATGACATTTTGTGAAACTGAACGTCTGACAAGTAAAAAGTGAATAAAAACAGAATGTCATGATTCACAGAAAAACAAAAACCCCACAACATTTTTATATTGACTCAACTTTTTTGTAAATGTCTTTTCTATGTCAAATTCAACATGGAGAATATAAAAACAAACAAATATTTTCATGGCAGCAACACATCTCAAAAGAGTTGGACCAGGGGAAACAACAGACTGGAAAATCCAAACCAACTGGAGGAGCATTAGACACTAACTAATTTATCTGGTAACGGGTTGGAAACATTTAACCAGTTTATGTCGCAATGGAGGAGACGGACAACACTGCTGAGTCAGCTATAGTGAGTTTATTTACAAACATGCAGCAAAGGTGAGGGGACGCGGCGTCGGTGTGGGAATCAATGGCGGAGACGTGGACCGAAGGACCAGGAACAGAGCAGGACGTAGAACACCAGAGACTGGACCGAAGGAAACCAAGCTGGACGGGAGAACAGTCTGGAAACTAGTGATGTTACGAGACGGGCCGAGGCTTTGGAGCATGTGTTGAGTAATGTAGGGGGCGTTTCTGTGAAGCATGTATCGAGGCTCGCTTCATGCAGGGGAGGAGCCGAAAATGATGATGCCCCAAGCCTCGCTGTCCGGCTGTACCACGTGACTGCTTCGAGAAGTGGTTCAGATTTGTAAAGAGGTTTGACAGTGATATAAACCCGCCAGGCTCCGTTCAGCATATGGGTTTTTGTGGGAGAGCTGCCGTCTTTATTTATAGAGCACTTTAAAAACAACAACATGGCTGACCAAAGTGCTGTACACTCAAATAGACATAAAAAGAC
>JAQQAE010019874.1:0-10826 GCA_029823295.1 Pseudamia nigra | reverse complement strand
GTAAAAGCAAAATGTCCAACTCAGCGCACGGGCAACACAGCGATGCCACTCTCCTGTTGCCAGGCAACACTCTGACGTGTCTGGAGAGGCAAAAGGTATTACTAACAACTAAATACAAAAGAAATATACCTACTGTATATAAAATAATAAACCGTGATATAATCATTTAAAGATAAAGTATGATTTGCGGCTCTAGGCAAATTATATTTGGCGGGACAGGCACTAAAATGGCTCTTTTGCTCGCAAAGGTTGCCGACCCCTGAGCTAGTCTGTTTGTCTATTGTTTTGTTCTTTTTTTGCTTGTACAAAGCGGTGTTAACTGGCAGGTTGGCTGTCTAATCATTTATAGTGGTCTGCTACTGACCGTAGGTATCTAGGTTCCCAACATCCTACATTGCATCTTTAAGGCAGGTTTATTTCTCCAAATTGTTTCTGTCCAGTGCACAAAGCCTTTTAACATATAATTACATAGTTGTTCCCTATATCGGCATTAAAGAGGCTTTATTACTTGCTCAATGAGGTCATCTCACTGGAATTATCTGGGTCCTTTTAGCTACAACAAACTGCTTTGGATGCTCACATACAGTACATTTGAGTAGTTTGTGAGTGTTGTGTGAACACAGTACCTCAGTGTTCTGAGATGAGTGGAATGAAAAGAAACCATTTCATCAACTAGCTCTGTAAGCACACTGCACCTCTTTATTTTTATGGTTCTCATTAAGTGGCCTGAAAATCATTGAAGGATGGAAATAGACATTTTCAAACTTGAGTATCTAAAAAATGTAAAATGAGTACAATCCGTCTCAGACTGAAAAGTGAAGTCCAGTTTATATTACAACTAATATTCAGAAATCAAACCTGTTAAGGAACAACATTTTCAAATTAAATGACCAAAATAATTAAGAAAATGAACTGAAATAAATAAAAACAAGCTCTGATTCAACAATATTAGTAATTTAAATTATGAAAAAATCAACAAAATGACCAAAAAACATGCTCTAATAGAAATCATTGGGAAATAAACATATATAGATATTAAAGTTTTATTAAATTGGACACATTAAGCCGGCCACACATAGAGAAACACGACTCACTTCGTCCTGACCCAACTGGAAATCTGCTTGATGTGCGTCGGTTCCCAACACAGATTTTTTCAGTCTTGACGACATCCTGACAGAAATTGTGCTGATTCAAAATGTTGAACTGCCATGTCTCGGTGATGCGCTGAGGTCACGACTCAACTTCGGGACTTTCACAATGGTTGGTTATGTAGACCAGGTGGCAAGACACAATCAGTGTTCACTGTTGATAGATGGCGTCAGTTACCAGGCGTGAGTCGTGGAGGCAATTTGCAGCTGTGTGCGAGATTCGTTCAGTCGTTTACCAGATGGCTGGAATCATAGAGTCGAGTTGGGATCAGTCGTGACTCTCTGTGCGACCGGCTTTACGGAAACACATACTGATATTGCGGCAAAGTCTGTATCAAAGAACTTACATCAACATGAACTGAAAGTGAATCTATTGCTCCGCTGCAGTTTTGTACTGACTATACTTTGTGCCTCTTCTATTTTGTCAAACTCTCATATGAATAAGGAATAGATCTGCTCCTACTCTTTGCCTCTATATAGAAACACACTTCAGTGAACCAGAACCAGCACCTCTAAGTTATCTTGCGTTACTCATTTAATGTGACATTGCTGCACAAAGTGACAGACTGAAGCCTCATGTCTGCTTTGTCCGATCTGAGTTCATCCGTAGAAGTTTTCCATTGTATGTTTTATCCAAAGTATTCATAGACAGACTTTGTTGAAGCCAACTTTTCATTTTTAGCTGAATAAGTCTTCAAACGAGCTGCAGTAGTACCTATAATGACATTCATCTGCTTTAACACAAATTATAGGTTTTCTTTGTGTCTGTGCAGCTCTCTGTTTAAAATGTCAGCATGGGAGGGATGGGGGCGAGTGCAAGAGAAAAGAAAAGGTGAACTATACAAGATGGAGAGCAGAGGGAGAAATGAGAGCGAGTGAGTGAATTATGAGAGCTTTGACAGGTAGGGTAGCTGGCACGGCAGAAAGCTGTGATTCCACAGAGGAAGAGCAGAAAACAGGTTTGGGGTTAATTTGCATTTCAAACTACTGACTTCCTGCCTGCAATGCCAGAAACCTGCTGATTAGCACTCTGCTCCTCTCTTCTGTCTCTCCTCTCTCCATCTTATCTTATCTCATCTCCATCTCTTTTGCTCACAATTTTCCTGATTTACTTCACTCTTTCTATTTCCTGTCTCATGCAGATTAGATTAGTCCTTCAGTGGGTGGAATATGTCAGCACGGCCTCATTTCTCTCTTTAAGTTTCTTTTTTTTTCCCCTCTTTCTTCGTACAGCCGTATAGTTTCTCTTCCTGTCTCTTTTTATGTCATGCTCTGTTTCTGCCTGCGGAGTTGATGCGACCTAAAGTCACAGTAACTATGACTGTTGTTCTGTTATGATTCATCTATTGATACTTATTTTTGTCTTCTAGCTGTGTGAGATTCCATTGCATCTGCTGGCTTCTTTTTGCATTTAACCTTCAGTAACTGATTTAAAAATAACTAACAGTATAAATGCGGTACTTATGTAGTGTCACCTTTGAAGATCATATGTTGATCTTGTTAACAGTTGCTGTTTTGTTGAACAATTTTATTATAATGGTTCTTTAAGTTTGTAGGCACGTGGATGTTTTTTGTGGGTCCTCCAAGCAAATGATGCCTATGTCATTAAAGTGCCCATGACACGCTTTCCCATGTGTTTTGACTTATCTACCATCTTGTAACAGTGAATTCTTATCTTAAACTTGCCAGGAAGAACAAAAAAACAAAATCTGCCAATCCTGTACAAATCTTTGTGGAAAGAAACTCATGTTTCACAAAGTCAGTTGCAGACATTTTGTTTACAATTAGACCCAGTATGACATTAGACGGTCATTCTCATTGTACCAGTGAGTAAGGGCTGGGCTAGTATTAGCCTCCAGAGGGATGTAAACAGTTGCAAAAGCAAACTCGGTATCTGATAGTCCGAGTCTGTGGGCAATTGATGCAGTATCTTCAACAGCTTGGCTCTGAGAGTCCTTTTTAACACAAATGCAAAGTACACCTCCTTGATGGTACGCTTGCTCTGGCGGATGGTGTCTTCTGCTATCTGTGCTGTCATGTCGTGCAGTCTGGTTTCATTCACCATCATCACACGACAGTTGTGTACAAAGCTGCCGGTTGCCATCCACATCTCTATTTCACCAATTGTGGCTACAATGGATCAAATACTGCACGGCTCAGCAACCTGCTATCCCACTGAGTGCGAGCCACGCTCGGCTACTGGTGTGGGGCATACCTCAACAACTGTGGACACATGGCTCAGTAACCTCCCCTAATAATATTAATGATAGTAACATTTGTTCACTGTTTTTTGAAGAGAACTCAGAAACTTGGAGTTACACAAGCTTGCATTTAACACCAGGCGCCGTAGGACTGTTTTAAAACGAAGCGCAATGAAGATACCTAACTAAACTCCTCCCCTTGTCTGAAAACTCGAAATAAGGCAAATCCAGCCTTTTCAGGAAAAGGTCTCCAGTTGTAATCTCATTTTTTTGTTCTGAAATAACTATTTTGAGTTATGATAGGTGCAAAGCTAAATTAAGGTACCCATGATTAAAATGAAATCACTGCAAATGAGCAAGACGTGGGCATTTTAAAAACCATATCATGTGGTATAATTCTGGACCACCACCATAATTGTATCCCAAAATTTGTTAAAACTAAAGCAGACAATAACAAAACCTGGGAAGCATCATACAGACAAAATTTGGTTAAGTTTTGTCTCTATGATGATTGACAAACTTAGTTTTGATAATTTCTACATTAGTACGGCTAATTTGGCGACAGACTGTCCTGGGTACAGCATCTTAGCCTGTTAATGTATAGCGTGCCCTACAATTAATAATAATTATAATAATAATAATGATTTTCCAATGCAAGCTTTTTTGGAAGCAGTATTAAGTGGCTGTCGGTGGCATTGTCTGCATTGCTTTCATTGTACTACACATCTGTCTTAACTTGTGACATTAATTTTAATGCCCAGGGTCCCCTCAGCACGAATGCTTTAGGCTGGGACAGTCATTTCAGAAATGCTGAAATAAAAAATAAAGTGAAAATACTCAAGTAAACGCAGCATGAGATGGAACATCAAGCCTGTTTTATATTGTTTCAGCATCACCATCACAACCACCTCCTAAGTTTTTTGCCTGTTACATCAGTTAAAATTTGTCATCAAAAGGAGGACCTTTGTAGGGGCATAGGGGAAGGTCAGAGCAGTATTCACTTGGTTCCAATGTGGAACTTGACCACTAGATGTCATTAAATATCACACATTATGCCTTTTGACGTGACAGATGAAGGTCATGTTGACTGGTTAAACCTTTGTTTTTTACATCACTGGCTCATTTGTAAAATGAGCCACTTCAGCCTAAGCAGAGAAGCCCAGACTTCCCTCTCCTCGGTGACCTCCTCCAGCTCCTCTGAGGGACCCCCAGGCGTTCCCAGGCCAGCTAAAAGACAATTTCCTCCTGTGAGCCCTGGGTGTGCCCCAGGGCCTCCTCCCAGTTGGAACTAATTTTGGCAAAAAGGGCCCGGACCACCCAGGCTCCCGCCTTCAGCTGCCACCCAAACCACACAGCATTGGACCCTTATGACCCTTCCTACAGGTGGTGGGCCCACAGGAAGACATAGTCATAAGAGCCTTCTGAATTGCTCATAGTCTGACTCATCACAGAGGACCATTTGCCTTGGGAGACCCTACCAGAGGCAAATTGCCCCCCGGAACCTTACAACCCTTCCTGCAGGTGGTGGGCCCACAGGAAGGCATAGTCATAAGGGTCTTTTGAATTGCTCTTAGTCTGACCTGGATGAAGTACCTTTGACGTTTGACTTGCCTCTCACTAGGACTGTTAACAAGAAAGATGAATCGTCCGTCACACGTTTCACTTGTGTTTTGAGCTGCACAGCACCCAGACCAAAGGACGCCCCCAACCAGCTGCAGGTAGTGTTCGGAAAAATAACTTTTATTTAAATAAAGGTTAAAAAAATGTTCAGTGTAACATTTTTCTGTGTGAATATCCCGTGTTACAACGTGAAAATTAGCAGCTTATCGTCAGACGCGGCTTATGAATGGACAAAGTTGTTTTTTTCCTTAAATTTAGGCGGAGCGGCTTACTTTCAGCTGCGTTTTATAGCCCAGATTTTACGATATTTTAAAGAAAAGTTGTAATTCTCAGACATTCTTTTGTGAAGTCTAGGGCAGAAACAGTTATATGCAGCATTTTTTTTCTTTCTCTTTTGTCTTTGTGTGCCCTTATTTTTCTCCATCTCTGCCTTATGTTGTTTTCAGGCAGTTTCTCACAGAGTTCATCTGTGCTCGTTTGTATCCTGCAGTGCAGAGTGCTATTAGACAGAGCGAAGACCCACAGCAGGGGGAGATAGAGGCTCAGACAGGAAGGAGAAAGATTTAAATGGTGGGAAAATGAGGTAAAACGGCACGGTGATGTTCAACCCAGACAGAGAGACAACGGGGTGTGAGAAAAGGACGATTGCTTTATAGATTCTCCAAAAAACAATGAGCTCAGCTTTAATTCAGACTGAATTAATGATGGAAAATAACTGAATTAAACACAGAACATGGTAAAGGCTGTTAGTGGTACCTACATGTTCCCTGCTCATCTGCTTTTTCTGCTTTTCGTCTGCAGTACTTGTTATGTTCTGTAAAACATCAAGGTGCAGATTTAATGGTAAAATCAACTTCCTTGCTCATTTTAACTTCATTTTGTTGCTCATTTTGTTTCATTCACTTGTTTATTGTCTTAATTTTTTGAGCATTTTAGTCTTTTTTTTCTGTGTACATTTTTGTTAATATTTTTGCTCATTTTATTTTGTTCACTTTCTTCTTAATTTATTTCAGCATTTTCTGTTTGTTTTTCCTCACATCCCTGGGTATTTGGGTCATTTTTGTGCATTTTCATAGTTTGTTCATTTTGTTCAGTTTCTTGATCATACTCTTCATTGTTGCTTTTTCTTGAATATTCTGTTTATTTTTTCCAGTAATATTCTTAAATATTTGATTAATTTTTATTTACTTTTTTGATTATTTTTGTGACCATTTTATTTGTTTTCCCTCATTTTTTGTGGTCATTTGTTTTATATTTGTTATTTTGTTCACTTTATTATGTTCTTCATTTTTACTAATTTACTAAGTACTTTGTCCCCAACAATATTCAGACAAAATCTGTACCCTTCATATTTCAGCATGAATTTCTGATTTTCATGCTCTGAACATAATGCTGATGAAGATGCTCCTGATTCATTACTTGATGATAAAATTAGATAGCAAATATTGTTTTGCAAATATGTCACAGTAGAAAAATTATTCCCTCCAATCTGTATAGAATTTCAAATTTTACCAGTGGTGAGAGGTATTCCATACATTCATTTTAACATACTGCACCTTTCAAATAAAGTGATATTGCATCATATTAACAGTAAATTGCTTGGTATAGTACTGTGACCACCTTCTGAAAAAGGAACACAACATGTTTATTGAAATACAGACTGCATTCTTTTGATCTTTTCCTTTTGGCTGGTGCACTGCTGTACCAGGTGTTTTCATAAATTAGACGTTATAAAGCAATTTTCTGCTTCTGGCTAAATGACAGACACATGGATAGATATTTACATCAGCCTTCTGGCTAAATGACAGACACATGGATAGATATTTACATCAGCCTTCTGGCTAAATGACAGACACATGGATAGATATTTACATCAACCTTTATTAGTCCCATCCAGGAAATCTAGTGTCCAGCTCATGAAAAACAATTTAAAATAAAGTTAATTCAGTGTCTTCAATTTGTTATCGTGTGTGGTGTTCAACAGACTGACAACAGTGGGGATGCTGGATCTTCCGCATAGTTAAGTCTTGTAGTGTAGTGTTGTTAATCATCTACTGCAGCTGCTTCTCTGTTTGAGCATCCTTTATTAGTCCCATGCTGAGGAAAAAGTGCTGCTGCAGCGGGTTGCCACTAGGGTGTTACCATTTAGAAGACGTGAGAACGAGGTGAAGAGGATGGCCTAAGTCGGTTATGGAGTCCTTCAGCTGCTTCTGTGTGTGTCTCTCCAGCAGAGCTTTTGACTTTAGAAAAGCTCTCCCAGGGAAATCCAGATAGTATAATGTATCAGACACACAGCCGACTTCCTCTCATAGAGATAGTTAATCATACAGTAACACATAAGGAGATATACTTTATGGGCTCATTGAGAGACATGGATTGAAACTCACACTGAGAGTAGACGGACAAACTTTGACTTCTTTGGCTGCTCTCAGCTGGTTCAAAAAGACCTCAGCTTCAGTTCCTTATGTACCATTTCTGGTTATAAGTGACTAGTGGCCTTTTTCAGAGAAGACATGGATTAACAACTTAAAGCTGTTCTGCACCAATGGAGGTTGATCAAACCTTAAAAGTTGGTGCAAGTAATTTCTATAAGTGTCCCAAGTTTCTTTGATTAATTAAAATCTCCTCTGTCTGCATAAAAGCAGTGTTGGAACACATTGTGGCAGCATACCCTTGGGAGCATTATTTGAACAGTATTGTACTGCAGAAAGTATCGTGTTGCTATAAATATGACAAGTAAAAGGAACAAAAACAACAGAAGAGAGACAGACCATCACAGCAGTTAAAATGTCGGTCTTTGCGAACTCTGACAGGAAGAGGTCTGACCGACCCAAATCCACCATCCTGTTCACTGGGTCTGTGTGTTCAGCTCTTACCTTTGTGCCATTTCAAGCTATTGGAATTGAGATGCTTGAATGTCAAAAAAAAAACTAGAGAGATTTTGTTGTTCTAAAACTTTTTACCGGTAGTGTATATGTACATACAGTACATATATAAGGGCTGTCAAACGATTACAATTTTTAATCTGATTAATCACAGGGTCACTGTGGATTAATTTTGATCAATCACAATTAATACCCATTTGTTGTTTTTCATTTTATGGAAGCAAACACACTTGTGATATAGACACTCGACTAACATTACTTATTTTACCTTAAAATGTTTTTTTTTTTTCTAATTTAAACTTGTGTAACTGAAGAACATTACACCTGTTTTGTAGAACTTAACTGAACTTCTGTTATGTTCTGCTGAGATGTTTTTGCTTTTTTACCTTGGTTCACTGCCTTCATCAGTAAGTAAGGTAATTTGTACTTTTACCTTTAAATTGACTTTGAAGCAGTAAATACTAAAGAACTTGACAGTGAGGCGGGTCAAATGTAACATAAGATGTCATCACTTTTTCCTTGATACGAGTTAACGTGCGTTAATCACATTAACGCGTTAATCACGCTAAAAAATTTAATCTAATTTTCATGCCAATGGATTAATTTGGATTAACTTTGGTTAATTTTGACAGTCCTAATATATATATATATATATATATCCATTCCAAACCAACCAGAGCTTGGTTTGGAAATGGCGGACTGGACCTTCCAGGCCCCACCTTTGGTTGCCACCCAAACCACACAGCACCAGAGCCTTATGACACTTCCTGCAGGTGGTGGGCCTACAGGAAATTCTTAATCATAAAGGTCTTCTGAATCACTGTTAGTCTGACCTGTCACCGAGGACCAATTTGCCTTGGGAGACCCTACCAGGTGCGAATTGCCCACAACAACATAGTTTCTCTGATCACTGAGGCACATAAAACCCTCCACCGTGATAGGGTGGTGATTCAAGTAACTTTTTATACCTTTAATATAATCTTCTGCAGGGCATACGCAGCTGTATGTAGATGTAGCCTCATCTGTGTTCACTGATCTGTCCTTGTCTAGACACTGATGTGTATATGTGTGTGTGCATTAACTTACTTCACTTGCTGCCTGCTTTTACACTGTGTGAACACATCAAGTGGTTATTTTATGTACAAAAGAGCATGTGTGTACATATGCACATAAGTGGATGTGTCTGTGATGTACTCTTAACTTTCTGCTTCTGTGCATGTGTTTCTTGCATCAAGCCACAGGAGGCCATCATTTGCCACTTCAAAGTACTTACCCACAATCCTTGAAGTGTGGATTCATTTGCACTTGAAACCCACAGAATGAAGGGGAAAGAGCAAGGGAAGCAAATGAGACATAGAGATGAGAAAAATTCTGACCATGTGGAATAGAAAATGACACGTCAAGTCTGTGTGTGTGTGTGTGTGTGTTTGCGTGTAGGAGCTGACATTACTCATTTTCCTGACGACTTACTCTGCTGTGCCCACTACAGCCTCTCTCTACTCCATCCTTTTTTTTCTCCTTTCTGGAGACTTGAGAAACTCTCCCAGGGAAATTTCTGCATCCTTTTCTATTGATACTTAATCACACTATGGCACATAAGTAGACATATTTTATGGACTCATGTAAAGACAAGCATTAAAACACACAAACGTGCACACACAAATGTACAAGTTAATCTCTCTTCTTTTTAAAGATGAGTGTGAAGAGAGTGTGCTTTTCTCTGCCTCTGTGGACCACCAGTGACTTTTAGCTCACCTCTGACATTTTCACTGAGTGTGTGTATGGACAAATTTTAGAATTATTCTATATTTGAGGGGACATTTTATTTGGTTCTGCTATAGTGTGACATAATGAACCATGTGCAAAAAGGACACAACTGTTGTAATTCATGTCTGTTCATGTCATTTGAGGTTCTTCCAGTGGCATCATCTCACTGCACCCACTAATGATTTAAAGGCACCTGAGTGAAGAATTAGAGACCAACTATTTATCATAATGCATTTTTTATTAATTAATTCAAATTTTATTTACGTCTGACAGAAGAATTGAGGACATGATCCCACTTTCATAAACATTTTTTGCAGCTCCTTGTTTAACCCTTTCATGCATGATTTTCTAAAAGACTGGGGTTATGACATTTTCAGCCTTATGGTGCTTTCCAAACAATCTTTAAAATGCCATGTATTTTAAGGGAGGTGGAGGTGGTTGAAAATGGCTGAATTACAGTATGTCCATCAGGGCATGTCAGTTTAGTGAAATTCTATCATTAATCAACCACGTCAATGTCAAATTAGTCAGCCACGCAATGTGAAAGTTTTGGTTTTTGTTCATTTTCTTGACCGTTTGATTTATTTCTGTTAATTTTTCTTTTTTGCATCTAATTGTCTTCATTGCTTTATTCATTTGCTGCTGATTCGATTTGTTTTTCTATTTATTTTGTTTACTTTTTCATTTTTTGATTTTGTTCATTCATCATCTTTTGTAATTTTATTCACTTATTGATTTGCCTCACCTTTTGCATCTTATGTTTCTTCTTTTTCCTGTAACACAATCCATCCATCCATCATTTTCCGCTTATCCTGGTCAGCGTTGTGTGGGCAGCAATCTGAGCAGAGAAGCCCAGATTTCCCTCTCCCCGGCCACTTCCTCCAGCCCCCAGGCTGCAGGTGTTCCCAGGCCAGCTGAGAGACATAGTCCCCCCAGCGTGTCCTGGGTCTGCCCCAGGACCTCCTTCCAGTTGTTGCTAGTTTTGGCAACCAAGGATTGGACCACCCAGGCCCCTGCCTTTGCCTGCCACCCACACCACACAGCACTGGCTCCTTACAACCCTTCCTGCAGGTGGGGGGCCCACAGGAAAGCACAGTCATAAGGGTCTTCTGAATCAGTCTTAGGGCGTACTCACACTAGGGCTGTTTTGGCTCGAGCCGTGCCGGGGCCCACTTCACACCTTTCCAGAATTCTGCGCGTTTGTG
>JAQQAE010019873.1:0-10826 GCA_029823295.1 Pseudamia nigra | reverse complement strand
GAAGCTTTGGTTTCACTTTGACACATTTGCTCAGCCTGAAATCTAAACACCACCTCCGCTTTTTGATTGTTCTCCCGTTGAGCTGATTCTTACATTCATGCTCAAAGATCACCGTGTAACAAGTGTGAATAAGACAAAAGGAATTTTTCGGACATCCATCAGCACGTGGTTAATGTCGCCTCGAAGGCTTGAGATGTGAAAAGGGAGTTGATGCTTGTTGGTCACGTGTATGTTATGGTATTTATTGCTCAGTCTATCACACAACAAAAAGGGGGTAACAATAAAAAGCTGTCCTTGGAGCTGTTGGAGGACTAGCTCGGCCATGTCTACACCCTCTTTATCCTATTATTAGTGTACATCTATACATTTAATATGGCCTATACACACATACCGTATACTGCATATCTGGCCCATACACATTGAATTTCACCCACTGTGCTTACCCAAGATTTTCAGTCTGGCAGCGTGACTAAAGCTGCGTCTTTGTACTTGTGGGTTTGCATGTTTGTGTGTGTACTCGTAGTGTGCAAGAATAAACCAGGATAAGTTTTACAAGTCGATATATTCCACGAGGCGATCGGAATAACGCACAACCACGTACACACATTCTTTCCCGGCCAATGCGGTGACACGACATGGCTCCAGGGTCTTGTATCTCGTAAAAAGGGAGGTGTTTTGGTCTCAGTCTTGCCAATCGAAGCAAAGAATGAGAGACTAAAAAAAGTAGCGAGAGAAAAGGGAATGAGAGCCGTGAGTTGTCGCCGTGGTCAGATGTATATGTACATTAGTTAGCCTTCACACTGGTAGTTCCCAATCAGTCAGCATTCTCATTGTCATACCAGTGAGGCGGAACCACAATGAGCTTGCAGTAAAATCCACTGGCTCCCGTTTCAGTCCAAGAATATCATCCCTATCAAGAGTGAAATGTAGTCAGTGTTTTATTCTGGGCGGAATCATTAAAGCTTGCGTCTATCCCATCCGAATAAGGTGTGAAGTTTTGGTCAGCATGTACAGTAGGAGCCCAGAACCTTTGTAGAAAAACCAAACAGGAAAAGAAATCTTCTGTACAGCATCGTCTTCAAGGAATGGGGCCTCAGCATGGGGGGTGGGGGGGGCACGGGGTTAATGCATGCATGTACTGTATATGTAAAATGATTTTTGTACAGATTGACTGTCAGGCAGCAGATTGTGTCACAGGAGCCCGACTCGCCAGTAGAAGAGCCTCATCCCGAGTCCGTCAGTAGCCCTACAGGTGTTTGTCCTCCTCCTCCTTTCTTCCAAGTCACGGCCAAAAGTAGCACTTAAAAAAAGGTTCTTATATCCACTTAGATGTTTCATACTTTTGTAAAAGTCTTTGGAGAAAGTCTAGTTCTACCATGCCCAGAACGAGGGTGGCTAGAAGCTTCTAGAGCTGTAATGATGGATAAGCAGCTTTGTTGCGGCACAACCCTCCAAGCTCACAGGTACACCTCCCGCCGTGTCAGAGTACCACAGGTTGTGGGTTTGTACTCCCCTGTAGGGGCCAGAGGGATCTCCTCAGTAGGGTGGCCCAGTACCTCCTCCCCACCTCCAGGTGAGCTGTAGGAAGGCGAGCCAAAGGCCTCATAGGAGGAGGAGGAGGAGGCCATCTTCTTATTGAGCAGGTTGCGATTCCGGTCACCCATCATGTGAGCGGCGGTCGGGTCCCCGTTGGCCATGGCGGCCATGGCGAGGGTCTCTTGGCTGCCGGGCTGCTCGGCGCTGCTGCTGCTGCTGCCGTTGCCGCTCATGAAAGTGGAAAGCTTTGGTTGTTGTTGGGGGTTGTTGGTTGACTTGGATGGCCGACGCTCAGGCGACGTGTGCACAGGCATCCAGCAGGAGTCCGAGTGGCCGTACTCATCGCATTCCCGGGTGCATTTGCCAGTCATGGCTACGTCAGGCAAGGGCCGGGAGTCTGGAGGAAGCAGAGACAGAGAAAACAACAAAATAAGAACGATTGTTTGTTTCACGTCAGTGGGAAATTCAATGATGAACTAACATTTTTGACCAAACAAACTGCCTGACGCTAAGTGTTTGATGTGGTCTGTGTAACATGATGTTGACTGGTGTAAATTCCTCGATTAGATGCGTAGATCAGTATCGTTTCTCCCTAATGAGGTCATCAACGCATCTAAATGTTGATGAAGGAAAACAAAGAAGCAGTGGTTGCCAAGAACCTACTGCTGTCGATGTGTAAGCTCTGAATTTTATCACTAGTGAACATCATTGAGGTTGTGCGGATAAAATTGCATTTGCTTTCATGCAGAACCCATACCACATGACAGAAAGAGTAACAGAAAACAATAATGAAAAGAAGACTCCACCGGCTATGACAACAGCCTCAAACTAAAAAACAGTGGCGTGAATCAGAGTTGAAATAATGTCATGCTTCAAAATGTGTTTGTGCTGCGAGGGGAAGGGAAAGCAGGGCAGGAGGAGGGAGGTGGGGAGGCAATAGAGAGAAAGGAGGTAGGAGGTCAGTGTGTGCAGGTTCAGTCTATAGAAAATTTAAAATGTACAATTAGACCCGTGCTGTGTTTGGGAAAGCGGATCTAGGCGGGAACTGAGCACCGACGGACCCTATTCTCTTATCTGGTGATTGACAGACGGCAATCACATTCTGATCTGAGGAGCTTAATAGCTTTGTATGGCTCAGGCGTCCTTACATCCTTTTAAATCCACTAATAGGGATCTTAACCAATTACCTAGCTGGGCTCTGGCCCCAGATTAGCTAGCAATGTGAACTGAATTATTCCGAAACGTGAACGAGGTGCTTACGGTGCTGCAGCAGGACAACAGCTTCGACAGATGTCATCCATGATTAACCCTTGTATGGTATATGGGTTAAATTGGCCCTTTTTCATATATTTGCAAGGAAAAGCTGGGGCGTGTGGAAACCCCAGAGAGTACACAGAATCAGTACTCAATCAAAAGGAGGTAGAAGTACTCATAAATAAATGTACTTGAGGTAGTGAGTAACTATAGCATGGAACAGATTCATTTAATCCTTTTCTGGGTGACTTGTCGATTTTGTGGTTTATATTATTCATTTACTTCTTTTAACCTTTTTTTTTTGCTCCGTTTCTTCATTATATTGATTACTGAACTTGATTTTTTTTTTTCTTTTTACTTATTTTTTGGTTCATTTTGTTGCTTGTTTTGTTTTGCAGGGTGACCGTTCATTTTTCCTTCAGATTTGTTCATTTTCTTGGTTATTTTGTTAAATTTCTTGTTCTTTGCTTATTTTGTGGATAGTTTTCTTCTTTTTGTGGAGTTTTGTTGATTTTAATGATGATTTTGTTCATTTTGGACATATTCTGCTCATTTTCTTGGTTATTTTGTTCAGTATGGAGATAAATTTTATTCTTTTTTGTCAGTGTTGTTCATTTTCAGGTACTGTATTTTGTTCATTTCAATGATGACTTTGTTCCTTTTTTCTTCAATTTGTTTTGTTATTTTTGTTCACTTTGTCGTTATTTGATAGTTTTGCTTCTTTTTTGGTTCAGTTTTATTCATGTTTGTTAAAGATTTGTCTTGTTTTCTTCAGTTGGAACTAAAGTAAAGTACTCTGCAAAACATCTCTTGGGAAATACTACTCCAGTACATGTAAAAGAGTAAATGTACTTGAGTACTATCACCTGTGAGGGCGGTCCGGTGCAGGGTGTGGTGTGGGCAGAGTAAGATATCCGCCGTTTAATACCCGGAAATGAAGACAATACAAGGGTTAAACAGTATTAAACAGTATTCCAGTGTGATGTGTGGAAGATACTGGTCCAAATACAGCGAGAGTCATCAGACGGAACTGTAAGGAAGGACGAAAAGAAGCCGTCTACTTCATAGCCTTGACCGAACCAATCAAACGGTGCCGAAGTAAGACTGCTGATGCATTCGAGAGGCTATGTTAGATGTACTCCTTCATGACCTGATGCAAAATATGGAGAACTGAAAAAAGCGGAGGTGAATGCAAACCAAGCCAAGCATGCCTTTATTGCCCATATTAAAAAAAAAGAAACAAATAAACAAAGAGTTTGGACCATGGCTTACTTTTAATGTTCTTTTTCTCCTGTAAAAGAAAAAAATAGAACATAAATCACTCACTTGTGCACTTATGCAATAAGATATAGACTTGTATACTGTATGAGTAACCTTGAGCAGCTGTAACTAAAAGACATGTTGAGAACCGCACTGAAAGAGTGCGACGTTATGCGGAGCAGACACATGACTGAGGACACAATGCAGCCGAGACAAGGACAGCAAAGAAAGAGGAGACAGGGAAAACAGCATGAGACGCCTCTGTCGTACACACTCCACTCTTTTTTTCCCCCTAAACAAATGAATCACTTGTTTCACTTTGAATGTCTTTCAGCAAAAACATTCAGGATAAGTTTAAGAGTGCCATTCCTACGCTGTTCTGACTAAATACCGTCTGGAGTCCGCTGTTGCGTCATGAATTACCCTTGCATTTTTGCATCTGTTAATGATCCCGGTCTATTTATAGCTGTCGGCTCAGGGAACGTTTGCCTATTCCGGTTTTAAGCTGTGAGGTTTTCGTTATGTAAATGGTAACAAAGTGAGAGACACAATGGCGATCGCAGACGGTAACATGCCAGCCGACGGGAGGAGAATGTCTGTCTCCGATCAACACGACAACTCTCAAATTTAGCCACGTGCCTTGTTTCTAACAGAGGTGGGTCGTAAATTCACACAGGTACATGTACTTGAGCAGTAGTTTCCAAAAGAGTGTACTCCTGAGGGTATTTGTTTTGCAGAATAATTTGTCCTTAGTTATGTTTATGGTGGAAAAAGATGAAAAAGAGGTACGGAGCTACATTTGGCTACAGCTCAATGAGTAAAATGAGCAAAAACAAATACATGAGATCCAAAAAAGGAGCACAAAATGAAAAAAAAAATCAAGTAAATGACCAAAAATGAACAAACTAAGCAACAAAATGAACAGAATAATCACGTAAATGACCAAAAAAAGGAACAAAATAACCACGTGTCAACAAAATGCACAACAACTTACCCTAAATGATCAGATTACAATATAACCAACGAAATAAAAAAAACTAATACGTAACATTATGAGAAAAAACTGAGAAAACAAGCAAATTTGTGGTCAAAATAATCAGGAACATGAGCAAGAATGAACAAAAAATGAGTAAAATCAACAAAATAATCAAAAAAAATAGTTGAAATCTGTAAAATAAGTGAGTTTGCAAAAATGAACAAAACAGGCAAGTGATTTTCTTCAGTTTTATGGCTATATTGTTCATGTTACTTAATTTTCTTTCTTATTTTGTTCATATTTCTTATTATCTTTATCTTGGTCAGTGCCATGATTATTTTGTCTTAGTTTTTGTTCTTAATTTGGCTTCATATTTTGTTCGTGATCCTTCCTTTCCTTCCTCATGTTGTTGATTTCGTTCAGATTCACACTTATTTTGTTCATCGTTTCCTTATTTTCTATCTTGTTTTGTCCATTTTGGTCAGTGTCCTGATTATTTTGTCCATATTTTTTTTCATTTTGCTACGTACATATTTTGTTCATTTCTCTTCATTTTCACTGTCATGATCATGTTGTTCCCGTTTTCTCTATTCTTTTTCTTATTTCCTTCATTTCATCAAGTGTAATGTATATTTTCTTCAAGTTTCCTCATTTTCCTTCTCATTCAGTTCTTTATTTTGTCGATTTTTAACCAGTGTCATCATTTGTTGTTTGAGATCTTTTTTCCTACTTCACTTTGCCTGACATGAGCATGAACTCATCTTACAAAAAACAAGGTGAATCACATTTTATCTGTGACTTAACAAGAATAGAGTAACTAAAGTTTCACACGCGGCTAAATAGATTCTTTGTTTCTTCACTAGGTCACTTAAAAGCTACATTATGTATTTACTCAGGCTAATATTAAATATATTCGACGAGCCGAAAGAGTCTAGTGTGACAAAAATGGAGTGAGGAAGGGGGGAGGGACTGGACCAGTGTTCGCCGAGAACACCTGCTGCCAGACACTCATTCTTTTTGCATTTCCACCTCCATTACAATTAAGCCATCCCGTATCCCCCCCGAAGCCCCCGCGAACGTCTAACTAACTCTGCTCCAATTGCCGTCTCACCTCTGTGGCAAACGAGTACAAAAAATCAGCAGGGAAGACCCCTGGTTTCCTCCGGCGCTCGAGTCTAAGCAGCCATCCGTCACCGTAGCGCGTCCTCGCCGCCCCGCTAGCAGGCCCGCGTGTTGTCTACGCTGAACGGGGACTGATTATTTCTGCGCCACGGTCCACCGGCTCCGCGGGCTCGGCTAAAAATGAAGACGTTTCCAGCTGCGTTAATGAACTGGGCTGCGACATCAAAGCAAAAAAAAAAAAATTTAAAAATCCCGTGTGTTTCTTGAAAAGTGTCACCTCTGTCGACGTGAGGAGTTTAAAACCACTCCGGGCCTTTCTGTCTTGATAAGTAGAAATGTCTTTTAATGTAGCTGTTAATCTAAAATATTTGTAGAGTTTAGGGGTCCACTCAGACTCCACCCAACTTTATTTTTGTCCATTTTGCTCATTTTCTTGCATATTTTGTTCAGTTTGTTAATTATTTGGTTCATCTTGTTGCTTTTTCTGCTCATTTCACGATGGCTGTGTTCATCTTTTCATCAATTTTGTGGTTATTTTTGTTCAACTTGTTCATACTGTGGATAGTTTAGCTTCTTTTTGGTTCATTTTATTCATTTCTTTCATTATTTTTGTTCCATTTGGATAATTTTCTTGAATGTTTGTTCACTCTTTTTGGTGTTGTGTTTATTTTAGCGATAATTTGTTTCTTTTTTGCTCAATTTTGTTCATTTTGTTCCTTATTTTGCTGATTTTTGGAGGACCTTGTTCCTTTTTTCTTCAATTTTGTTCATTTTTGTGGTTATTTTTGTTTAATTTTTTGGTTTTTGTATATATTGTGCATAGTTTTACTTCTTTTTGGTTCAGTTTTATTCGTTTTGCTCCTTATTTTCTTTGTTTTCTTGATCATTGTGTTCCTTTGTGTGACGTTGTTTTTTTTTTTTTTTGTCATTTTTCCTGTTTGTTGAATATTTATTTTGTTCATATTTGGGGTCATTTTGTTCCGTTTTGTTTTCTTTTGTTCATTGTCTTGGATGTTTTCTTCATTTCGTTAGTTATTTTGTTAATTTTGGGGGTTAATTTTGTTCTTTTTTGTTCAATTTTGTTTATATTGATCATTTTTTTTATTTCATTACTTTGCTCATGTTTTGGGGATAACTTTGTTCAATTTGGTTAGTTTTGTTGATTTTCTTATCAATTTTGTTCTGTTTTTGTTCCTTGTCTTGGATAATTTTCTTATGTTGAGAATAGTTTTTCTGTTTTGTTCCGTTTGCTTCATTCTGTGTGAAATTATGGGTTTTTGTTGGTTTTTGTTCATTTTTGTACATATTTTTTCATCTTGTTGCTTATTTTGTTCCTGTTGGGGATAATTTTGTTCCTTTTTGGTTCAATTTTTTTATTGGGGGGATTATTTTTGCTCATTTTGCCTCTTTTTTTGTTCATTTCTTTGATAATTGGTTAATTTTGGAAATAATTTTGTTCATTTTTGTTCAGTTTGTTTTACTTTGTTTGTGTTGGTGACTTTGTTCAGTCTGTTACTTAGTTTGTTGATGTTAGTCCTTTTCAGTTTTGTCGGTTTCATTTTTTAATTCAATCTGTTTAATGTTTTGTTCATTTTTGGATGCCTTCACACCCTTAGTTGTTGCAAATATTTACCATTATACATACTTCTTTGTCTTAAAAGGGTAGATATTTCAGATTTTAATTAACTTTGGTCCCTTTTTTTGCTCATTATGCTATTTTTCTTTATCCTTTTCATATTTGTTTCCTCCATAAACACCTGAACTAAAGCCACAAATTGACTCATAGCAATTCACCAGAACATGTAAAGTGAAGTGGATGATGTGCAGTGGTACCCTCGCCCTAGTGTTCAAACAACGCCCCTGAACCACATCATTTAATTTCAAATTGCCCCCATACAGACCCACTGACCCTTTCAGAGCTCAATTCAGGAACCAGGATGTTGAAAATGCCCTGGAAGAAAAGCCAAACAGCACAGTGGCAGCCTTTTGTCACGTATTCATAGACGCCCCGTGAGCCCACACTGTCAACCACAACACAACACAATACAAGTGGGTCACACTGTTATGTTAAAAAGCCTCCCTGCTACACTGAGAGCTGAATGAGAAGCCTCTCCATCCCAGGTTCCATCCCCTGGGCTCGGGCCTTGTTAGAGCTCGAAAACGGCGGCGGAGGCCGGGCGCCAGAGGCAGACTGTCGCTGGAAGATGAGCATTTTCACCCAAATGGGGGGCTCGGTCGGCTCTCCTGGCTCCCAATCCGAGCCGGCAGCCTCATTTCCTTAAATCAGGCTTCGGGATAAGCGAGGAAAGGTGGATGAGGGGATGATTGGCAGACGGGTTATAAAGGCGGAAGAGCTGCAGCTTTTCCCTGAGATGTAATTCCATATGGACAAAAGTTGCTGAAGTGATGATTACCCTTGGAGACGGCACTGTACATTAGTGCTCGTGGATATCTCCCACATGCTGCGTGGGATTCGCCAAGCGTTGTTGACAGCACATCTTCGATTCCGTGCATGTGCATTAAGGGGTGAAAACTTTCTTTATTTGAACGTTTCAACACTCGTTGCGAGAAAGCAGGCTGAAAGTGGGCCAGTGGCTGCGCGGGCTAAGCTGTAACTTTTCATAACTGGCTTTAGTCAGCCGCCCTATCAGCTGACGAGCTCACTCGGTGGGATATTTCAAAGAACTGGCGCTGTCGTGGTACAGTAACAATTCGATGTGGTGTATTTAGAAAGGCCTAAGATGCTGCAGTGTGAGAAGAATGGAGGGTTAGGCTGTCGTCTATTCAGGGCAGATGAACACTAATGTCTGTTATGGGGGTATTTTTGGTCTATTACAGTCTAATGTGTTGGCTTATATCAGTAGCAAATGCCAGAAGAATCATGTGCAGCCTGTTTCAAAGGCATCCCAGTCACCCAGATCTGCAAACACACCGATGACTGGTTTTTTTTGCTTTTCCTCAATTGGTAGGAGGTGTTTGACGTGGATGTCAGATGTGCAAAATCCATAATTGCATAGAAAAGTTACCAAATTCTGCAAGGTGACTGTTCATTTGTCCTTCAGTTGTGTTCATTTTCCATATGATTGTTGTTCTCCTTGTTGTTATTGTTAATTTTAGACATAATTTTGTTGCATTTGGTTCATTTTCTTAAGTTTGGTTCATGTTGTTGCTTTCTTTGTTCATTTTGGATCATTTTGTTCTCGCTTTCTTCAATTTTTTTCATTTTCTCACTTATTTTTGTTCAATTCACTGGTTTTTGTTTATTTCATATGTTGTCTTGCCTCCTTCTGTTCATTCGATTTTGTGATTATTTTGTATGTGTGGTTTGTTTTGTTGATTAGTTTGTATTATGGGTATTGTTTGGGTATTTTCAGTGTAATGTGTTGGTCATGCAGTCTGTTTCAGACATCCACTTCACCCAGGTCTGCAAACACACCCATGACTCTGCTTTTTTTTGCCATTTCTTGATATGTAGGATGTGTTTGACGTGGGTGCCAGATGGGCAAAATCCATCTGGCACCTTTACCTGCTGTCTGAGAATATACCAAAAGATTTTTACCCATCAAAACTGGTAGGCGTCCCAGGCATTGAAATATGGTAAAAATAACATCTGGGTCACACACTCAACCATGTTCAGTCCTTCTGAAACCATATTTGTATCTGCAGCAGGCTTTTAACCTTTTTTATAGTGTTGCGATGTCTAGATGTTCAGTACAAAACACTAAATACTTGACACGCCTACGCAGTGTGTTTTGGGGAACATTCTTCTCAAATTTCAAAAAATGGTTTTGGGTCAGATTTTCATTCAACATAAAAATTAAATTGAAAACTCTTCTTTCATGGAATATAAAACATTTTTCCTTATATGACACCTTCATTTTTGATTTAAATTCCGAACTCTCATTACTTGTGAATGAACCCCGTGTTCATAATGGAAAACAACACTCAGACTGACGGTAAAAGAAGCGCATCACTGTTTGAAAACCTTTGATTTCAACGTGTGAATAATTCTAAATGACTAACCATGAAACAAATGAACATTTATCTGAATATGTAACATAACTTCTTTTAAATGACAAGCTAATAATGCAGTGATATTTAGATTTAACTAAACTTGCGGAGTCCGTGCATCAAATCTCACTCTCGAATCTTTGTGCAACCTTTAATCTGCAGTACTTGATTGGTTTCTGAGGAAGTACTCCATCATAAACTTTCAGAATATTTTGAAAATTACCTATGACTGGACAAATCAGACATGATTTTGGGGGATAGCCAGCTAAATTGATTCTTGACGCTTTCATTTTTATCCACTTTCTTTTTTATTTTGTTCACTTTTAGTCATAAACTGGTCATTTGTTTCTTTGGTTAATATTTGGTTATATTGTTTGTTTTGTTCATTTTTTTGGTTGCCTTGGTCATTTAGTTATTTCTTTGGTAATTTGGCGATTATTTAATTCCCTTTTGATGAATATTATTATTATTATTATTTCACATATTAAAACACAAGGGTACATTTGAACAAAATAACAAAACAATGTGAAGTGTGTGGCAGAAAGCTACACAGTCTATACAGCGCCATACTCCAAATATAATACTTTTTTGTTTGTTTGTTATTTTTTACGTCTCACATTGAGAAACTAAATCTTTGCCGTACTCATAATCAAAATAAAAGTCCCAT
>JAQQAE010019872.1:0-10826 GCA_029823295.1 Pseudamia nigra | reverse complement strand
TGCTCATTTTTTGATTATTTTTCTCCTTTTGGTTTCTTTTTGTTAATTTAGCTGATTATTCTATTAATTTATTGTATTCATTTTGCTTCTTAATGTGTTCCTTTATGTTCATAATTATTCATTTTCTTGATATTTTTGTCAATTTTTTTCTTATTTTGTGCTCATTCCTGATTGTTTTGGTAATTTTTTTAAAATTTCTGTTCATTATTTGGTTATTTTTTTTGTTCTTTTTGGTTCATTGTCAATTTTCTTGACTATTTTGATATTTTACTCCTTAAAGTCCTCACTAAAAACACTGGGGAAACAAAGCCAACACACCAAAATATACTAATTTGGTTTTTGCCTAATTGACATTTCATTTTCTTTAAAAATACAAAATAAATTGGATCTAATAAGGCCCAATTCCAACTTAAACTCATTATGGACCAAATTGTGGAGCTAATGCAGTTTGCATTTATGGCAAGTCATTAGAGTGCACCATATTTTACTATTCAAAACATACCATTTATTTGTACATAATAATAGGCAATTTGTCATTAAATGCATATTTTTTTCTTTAGTAAGTTTTACAACATGAATAGATGAAGTTGAATTTAAAAATAAGAGCCAATACAAGGTTCCCATTTCATTTTCTGTACAGTAATGTATCTGTTTGGTTTAAGAAATATCTGAAAAAAAAATTGGATGCTCGGAAAAGGGTTTGAAACAAGTTAAACCTTAATGTAGAAAACAGGTTGACAGAAAAAAGTTAGAACTAAAAAAGAAAAATGGAATTTGTAAATGAAAGCAGTGATGTACTATTTACTGGTTGACAAAAAAGGTTTTTGAAGTTGATATAACAACATTTTACATATCATTTGGTTACCATTCACCTTTTATGCATGTTTACATGTTTATTTACAAGAAACTCTATTAACTGAGTGCTGTAGCTTTCAGCTAGTCTTCTGGAGCTCCTCATCAGATAAGATTTTACAAAATCATAATAACCTCCATACATTACGTTTACATCAAGTTACATGCAATATGATAAATCCATCAATATCACAAAAAAAAACAAAAAAAATTTGTGCAAAGAATATAGTAAATAATAAAACATGGAGCAGAATTAACACATAATCCAGAAATATGCTACTGTTCAAGTAGATTCCATTAAATGCCTGTGCATAGTCATTTTAAATAAAACCTTCTTTTCTCAATCCAACAGATCAAAGAAGGTCAGTTCTTCCAGTTTGTTATTGCTCTGTAAATTACTGTATATTGGACAGGGTACCATTGTATGGCCAGCAAATCTAGCATTATGCTTATGTGTATTATTACAATAGTATATGCGATTAAACAGAAATGTAGGTGTTTTTGTATTCATTACAGAAAAAGCAACATAGCCATATACAAAGAAATCTTTTGCTCTAGTTGAAATCAACCTAAAACCAGTGTCGCTGCCTTATTCTGCACAAGGCCTGTCTGAAATTCTTCCACTTATTAGAACTAATGTCAAACTCAGTTATCAGTTCATGTGGCATTGACTGAATCTGGACTCATAGATTGAATCAAAGTCACTTTAAAAAAATAGGTGTGAGGAAGAGTTATTTATGTCTGATGTCAATGATTTCAGTTTAAAAGAATAATATTAGTCATCAGCACAGTCAGTACCACATTCTACTGATAGAAAACATCCTGTTGACACTAATGCAAAGTTGTAGGCATTGGAATGAATGGAAATTATGTAAACAATTCTCAAAATTAGTACAAATAAACAGAGTCCTCAAGAAAATCAGAACAAAATGAAAAAACAAAATGAACCAAATAAGCAGGAAAATGAGGAAAAACAGACAAGCAATGAAGAAAATGAGTAAAGCTGTACCAAATATTCAAGACTGTGAACAAAAATGAAGAAAAATGATCAAGAAAATTATGATATAAACAAAGTGGGCAAAAATTAGAAACAGTATGAACAAAAATATGCCAAATATTTGACAAAAAATAAACTAATAAAGAAAATAAACAACATCCATTTAAAAATGGACAAAATGAACAACCTAACCAAGAAAATGCACAAAATGAACCACATAACCACACAATTGTGGAAAAACAAACCAAAAAAAAAAGATCAAGAAAATGACAAAATAGGAAAAAATAAGCAACAAAATGAGCAAAATCATCATGAAAATGAACAAAATTAACAAGCGAACAAAACAAAATAAGCAAATTAACATAAATTAATTAAAGCGATGGATAAATTGAAGAAAAGAAAGACATAGCAAATAACTAAAAGGAAAGTTGATTCTAAGGACGCTAAATGAATCCACATATAACATTTCAATGTATTCTACGGTAAAATGTAAAATATATCATTAGACTCGTAGCATAATAGCCTACGTCATATTTGGGCCAACTAGTGATATCTGCCCAACTCATTCACTGTTCCTTATTGGCTATGTCCTCAGCCAATCAGATTGCTTATTACATTCCACTCACTATCACAAAGTCATCTATAGGAAAAAAAATGTGTTTTTCCTTTATTCTGAAAACCTAAAATATGACCTAGGCAATTATATCATGAGGCTAATGAAATATACTGTGAGAATGAAGATTAACCGCATGTTGTTCACTTTGTTGTAGTAAATGAAAATGAACGCAATAAATATACATGAACAAAATAATCAAGGAAATTAAATGAAACAAAGTTGCCATTTCTGATGTAAAGCTGGATTTTTAAAGACATAAAGATGCATATAATCTAAAGTCAAAGTGTTTTATTCGTGGGACTAATGAGCATTTTTATGAAATTTGTTAATTTGGTTGGTATGCTTTAATGTATGTTTTTCCTGGGGAGTTGAGGAGGAAATATGAAAACCTAGGAAAGACCCTGCACATAATAACCCTCATAATAACCTGAACGGTGTTCCCTTAATATTACAGTATATATTTAAAAATCCACTACTGCATCTACTTGTGCTGGTTTTGAAGAGTGAAGCTGAACAGAGACCGCCCTGCTCTTAAATGATTTATTAGTGCATCAGTTCTGTTTGTATAGTATAATAGCACTTAATCTGTCACTGCCACAATGGAAACATGAATGTTGTTGCCGTTAGTGTCTAAATGCCAGTTATATTATTACTACAGTCCCTGACCCCCCTCCCTTCTCTGCATAAACATACACACATTTAACTCAGTAGTGCAGTGCACACACTGGCTCCATCCATTGGTTCAGACTTTCAAGGAACCTCCTCCCACAGCGACAGACACGATATCTTTCGCTCTAATAATCTCTCACAAATGCTGCATGTGTCTTTAGTGTCTTAGGGAGCTCTACGCACGACATGGCTGCACGGGAGACCTCTGTAGGGTCACACCAACATGTCGTGCACACCCATGAGCATCTCTGCAGCTCTGGATACACTGCTTCATCATGCATCACAGTTAGGGGAGTCAAATCCATGCTGTCCATGTGTCTATTGTGATGACTCAAGAAAATGTGTCTGTGCTCCTGAGGGTCAATATTTGTTCATCTTTCTTAATTTTGCTTCTTATTGTGCTCATTTTTCTTCGTTTTCTTGATTTTTTTGTTGATTTTGCTTCATATTTGCTTTATTTTCTTGATTATTTTGAAGAAAAATGTTCATCTTTGTTCATTTTCTTTATTACTTGGCTCCTTTTGGTTCTCATTTTGTTCATTTTCTGGATTATTTTGCTCTGTTGTTTATTTCTGTTCATTCTTTGTTTATTTTGCTTTATTTTGCTTCTTATTGTCTTCATTTTTATTCATTTTCTTGCTTATTTTGTTCTTTTTTGGTTCCTTTTTTGTTCATTTCTTTGATTATACTGTTCAGTGTTTGTTCATTTTGCTTCATGGTAAACCTCTCGATGGCACAGACGAGGAAGGGTGTGATTGACAGGAGCTCGGTGAAGGCAACAGACAACAAAAGAGTCAAAGATGTCGTATTTTGTTCTTAAAGTACACATTCTAGTGACATGTGAGAATTAAACTGACTCTAAAAGGTGTACGGTATGTATATTTTAATTAAAAGATGGGTTAAAAACATACAACCCCAATTCCAGTGCAGTTGGGATGTTGTGTAAAATGTATTCAAAAACAGAATACAATAATCTGCAAATCTCATAAACCCAAATATTATTTCCAGCAGAACATAAACAATATATCAGATGTTGAAACTGAGACATTTTACCATTTCATGGAAAATATTGAATTTGATGGCAGCAACACATCTAAAAAGAGTTGGAACAAGGGCAACAAAAGGCTGGAAAAGTAATTGCACAAATAAGAAACAACTGGAGGAGCATGTGACACTAATTAGGTTAACCAGTAACAGGCCAGTAACATGACTGGGTATAAAAGGAGCATTTTGGAGAGTCAGAGTCTTTCAGATGTAAGGATGGACTGAGGTTTATCAATCTACAAAAAACAGCATCTAAAAATTTTGGAACAATTTCAGAAAAATGTGCCTCAATATAAAATTGTGAAGACTTTGAAGATCCCACCATTTACAGTGTATAATATTTTCAAAAGATTCAGAGAATGTCGAAGGTCAAAACTGGATGCTTGTGATCTTTGGACCATCAGGTGTCACTGCATTAAAATGACACATGATTCTCTATTGGAAATCATTGCATGGGCTCAGGAATGCTTCCACAAATAATTGTTTGTGAACATAGTTCACCATGCATTTCACAAATACTGTACAAGTTAATGCTCTATCATACAAAGAAGAAACAACACGATCCAGAAAGACAGCCGTCCTCTCTGGGCCAAAGTTCGTTTAAAATGGGATCAGGCAAAACGGAAAAGTGTTCAGTGGTCAGATGAATCAAAATTTGAAATTTGTTTGGGAAACCATGGACGCTGTGTCTTGTAGACTAAAGGAGAGAATGACCATCCAGCTTGTTATCAGTGGGTAGTTCACAAGCCTGTAGCTCTGTTGTATAAGGTTGCATTAGTGCCAATGGCAGTGTTGAATGAACAAAATGGGCTCAGTCTTCATTCTTATGTATTCTACATTGGTCTTGTTTTTTTACATTTAACTCAAACAGAAAAATGCTGTTATGTGGACTTTTTTTTAGTTTGGATGTCATACCATTTACAGTAATTTTACTCGAAACACACAGGTATGATACTTCACATTACCCTTCCTGCAGCACTGATCTGGTGATAAATGCAGTAGATGAATGGGTGGATATGAGAGAGGAGGGTCTGCTGTGTAAAGAGCAGAGGGAGAACGGTTATGTCACCCAGCATGTGTGTGGGAGTGTGTTTGAACACACAGACACATTATGAGATTCTGGATGTGATCAGAGGCTAAAGGGGGAGTTTAGACAACCTGACTGTTGTATGAGTGAGGGGGCTGTACTTTACTCTGATCCAAGCAACCTGGAGTATTGGGGGGGGGGGTCCGATAACGAATTCCTGGAGAAAGCAACAACAGAAACATGAATGCATTTACAGAAAAAGGTGCCCAAAAAAGTACCCCTTCCAGGAGTACTTTTAGTGGCTTGGAGGGGGCTGATTTGTTCAAGGCGTGATGCACATTGGCCACTCAGAGGATTTATTAATGAGTTAGTTCCAGCAGACTGACACCCAGACACCCACACACCTCACAGCTCAGATGAGATCACCCCTCCTCTTCAGTGCCAACATAGTGATTAGACAGTTCCTCTTCGTGACACAGACAAGGAGAAAACACCTTAACCTCTTATTTTAAATTTTTTTCAGTCTATTTTTCCCACAATGTGAACAAATGCTGAGGGACTTTCACTTTGCATGCAGTTAATACCAGTGGTGGGTAAACAGAAACAATACTAAGTATTTTCTTCACCATTAATCTGATGCAAGTAGAAGTAGAAGAATGCATTAAAATAAGTAAAAGTAAAAAAGAATCTCAAAAAACGACTTAATAGTGAGTTTATTACAGCCTAATATATTGTATACAAAGAAAAGATGAAAACAGCATTATACATGCAAACAAAATGACATGAAAGATAGGGTAGAGGAAGGGCAAAAAGTGTTCTGCAGAAGTACATTTAAAAAAACTACTTAAAGCCACAGTTGGTAACAAGCTTTAGTCATTTGTTGCCAGTGTGACTATTTTCTGGTAGTAGGACATTAATGGTGGTGGTGGTGGGGCATGGCTCATTTTGCATCACCTACAGCCTGTAATGTGATTTTCAAAAATCCACTGCATCCCTGGCTCCCATTACCAGTGAACGATAAGTGTAGTGTTAGCCGGCTGTCAGTCATTCTCGTGCACACACTCAAGATACTTATCCTCCTTGCCCATGCAGTTTGCATCAGTCAGCACTGTAGCATGTGCAGAAAGTTCTGTAGAATGTGTGGCTGAGCATTGCAATGACAGAGGAACAAAGAACTCACGGAGCTAAATTACCAATTCCTCCTTTTAGGTATGGCTTTCACAGCAAGAAAGAGTAAGAAGAAAACAATAGTGGCAAGTCAGAGCCAGCAGATCAGATCCTCCGTCTTCTGACACTAGGCTCTGACCATCACTGCTGTGCCTACTTTGATCAGCAATCTGGCATAGCCCACCACAGAACACTGGTCACAGAGAAACGGAGGTGCCGGCGGGGACTGACCACTTGGAGCCAGTCGGAGTCCGTATCAGGGCACTAGACATGAAGGAGCCTTTCTCAGCGACCAGGGAAATCAGTCAACCATTTTTTAATCACACCAATTCTACTGATTTTAAAACAGTTTTGTGACTGTTCATCTTGCTCTGATATGTATGTGTTTGGTGCATTTTTGTTACTATCATGTAAAGCATGAAAGGCTGTTGTGTCATAACAGCAGTACTAGCACTGGGATATGCTAATCAATGACTGCTGGTCTTGCACAGATATGTTTGCGTTTGTGATGCCTGTGGTTGCTCAAGTGATTGTAGTCAAACTCTGAATGGTGAATGTGCATTAATGGAGCAACTCCTCTCCAGTGAGAAGAAAGGGATTAGAAGAAACAGAAGAAAAAGTGGACAGAGAATAAGAGCTGTAGGTGTTAACATTTTAAGTACTAGATTTTCCTCAAGTTGCCAACTGCAGCCTTAAGTTTACACGTATAATGGAGTAAATATGCTTCAGTGCTTGGTGAAGGATGGTGATAGATAAAAGGGCACAGGCCTTAGCAGGAGGATGTGCAGGTAGTGGTTATGACAATACAGCAAAACTCAGAATTTCCACCCATGAGACCAGGATGCAAGTCCAGCATCATACAGTCATGTTGTGTTCATTTTCCTTGACCAACCCTTTCCCTTTTTTTCCTAAACTGGTGGTACCTGGGTGCAAAAACTGATCATATTGACTGCACACATAAATGAAAACAGCATCTACAGTATATTGCATGGAGTGCAAAAATATAAATAGTATATGTATAAAACAGGGTAAAAGGGGGTTGTTTTTTTCCCTTAGATTCAGCCGAGTTGCCTTATTGCTGCTGTGAACTTAGAAAATCTCTGTAATTAGTTAAGAAGTGTCACAAGGTTGCAACAAAAATGGGCAAATTTGCTTCTCAGCAACTAAAAGTGCAACAGAATCTCACAATAATCT
This sequence comes from Pseudamia nigra, assembly GCA_029823295.1. Lineage (NCBI taxonomy): Eukaryota > Metazoa > Chordata > Actinopteri > Kurtiformes > Apogonidae > Pseudamia > Pseudamia nigra. The sequence continues at coordinate 3,260 of JAQQAE010019872.1, read as the reverse complement.
CCCATAAATGAAAACATATGCAGTCAGGCCTTTAGAGGGAAAAATGATTGAGAGGCACAATTGAAAGAGGAAGTAAAGAAGGTCAAAAAGTGATCTTTATTTTCTTAAGCATCCTTACTTCTGCCATTAGCCAGTGGTACTTTTTTAACCTTTTGGGTCTTGAATCAAGGGCCTGCTCAGTTGAGTTTCCCCCCCAAAATGGATTTAGACTAAAATTACAGCATGAGGTCATGGCTTTCTGGCAATGAACTGCAAAAGTGAAAAAAGGAGTGAGCAAAAAAGATTTATATGTAAAAACCTTTGAAGAGCAGTACTTGGTATAGAAATAATCACAAGAATAAAATGAATTATATTTGCTGAAGCTTGTCAGAGCATGTTAAAGCCAGAAACCTCAAAGTGGGAGAACTATAGCAGGCGTTTTATGGAAGTGGCCAGTTTCTGCATTCTTGTGATATTCCCAAGGAACTAAACATAGCAGGCCTGTAAAATCACATAAATGCTTGTGTGCAACAAAGGCCTACACATGTATAGAGTCATATAGGTTAGAGTTTGTCCACATATGCTCTGAATGATTAGATTGGTTACAGTGTTTTCACAGCCTCTTGCAAAATGGTTGTGGTGTTGAATAAATTGTATGCAGGGAAAAAAGAAGTTCTTACGGAAATTAAACAAAAGTTCAAAGTTTACGCTTGGTTTGTGATGTGTCTGGTTTCTAACGTCTCACACTATGGCTCCCTGTGCTTTACTTGTGGTTCATGTTTGTGCAGCAGCTTCACTCATGAGGCCTTTAAAACTCACATTAGCAGTCGTGTGCAGAGTAAACAGAGACAGTACTCAAGTAAAAGTATTGTTACTTCGTAAATATAATGACTCAAGTAGAAGTACTCCTAAAAATAGGCATTTGATTAGGAGTAAAAAGGTATATCGTCAAAACTACCCAAGTTGTGAGTATCTTCATAATGTGCAATTAGTTATGGCCTCCTACAGTATATTGTATTTGAACAGGTACATTAATTATCAATAAAATGTCAGATAAAGAACCAGATAAATGTAAAAAATACACTCTTTACTCTCAAACATCAAGAAAGAAACTTAAGATGAGCTCAAGATATGTTTATTGCAGACGTTCTTTTTTTTTTTTTTTGCATATCTACTTGATCATTTCGATAATTTTGCTGTGTTTTTTTTTTTTTTTTGGTTGGTTGTTTTGTTAATTTTTGCTCGTTCTGTTGTGCATTTTTGTCTGTTTTGTTTATTTTTGTTCCTTTCTGTTACCTTACTGAGTAATTGCCCATTTCACTCAATTTGTTGCTTAGTTTGTTCATTTTTGGTTGATTTACCTAATTTTTTTGTCCATTAGTGTTAACTTGCTTGGTGAGTTTGTTAATTTTGGGTTCATTTGTTCGGTCTCATTTTAGGGACTTTTCTTTTTTAAAATGTTTTTGTTCATTTCACATCTAATTGCTTAGCTACGACTAAATGTAACTGAGTAAAAGTGTCTATTTTTTCACCATAAATGTAACTAAGAGTACAAAGTATTCTCAAATATCTGCACATTAGTGCATCATTTAGCATCAGCAGCAGTTTCTTTCTGGAAGGCTCATTTTTAAAGGTCCCATAATTTAACGTTTAACCACTGTCTATTAAAGGCTTCTATGAGGGTGTTGACAAAGTAAAGTGTGTTTATAAACCCTTCACCTGGGATCATATTCTAAAACATGGCTATTGTAAACACAAAAGTATTAGTAGCCAGTCGGTCAAAGAGGCGAGGACTAATTTACTGAGGTAAATTTCTCATGAATCTTGGGGTTGGACTATTGTAGTTCAACTTGTTTGTGACTGGTTCTCACTTTTCATGTCACAGGTGAGGAAAATTCAAGCTGGCTTATTTTTCCTGATCGACATCATCTTGTGAGGGTTTCTCTGTACTGAACAAGTTTATATTTTTGTAAGTTTTTGTCTGCTCCAGAGGCTTTATATGAACCTCCAAAATGTTATAAAGGTACATTTTCACAAAATGGGACCTTTAAGAGTATGGGTTTCTTGTTACAGTAGGAGAAACAGTTAGTGTCTGATAGAAATGTTTGAAGGAGTTTGTCAAAAGTGACACTCGATGGCTCCTGAAGACAATTCATTTTATAGTTATGACAGCATGTAGACATTATAGGCCTACTTTATATTCATAATTATGGTATAATATATCTTGTCCACAATAAAATACAAGTACAAAGTAAGTTAAGAATTTTATTGTAGTTTTTTACCTGTCTGAACCTGCTAATAATCACAATAAGCACCAGAAAACCAGGCTTTTTAAATTAGATTTTCTCTCGGTGACGCCTTTTGTCTGTGTTTCCATCATTCATACAGTAAACGAGTCACTCCTTTGACTGCAGCCTAGTGGTGACATCGAGACCTACAAGAATGAAGACATGTCAGAGTAACATAAAAAGTAAAAATAATAGCACGGCAGTATGTCAAAGTGACATCTGGAGTTGTATTGTGGCTGCAAAATATTTTGACATACTGAAATGCAGGAACTGATTAAAGGGCAAAAGAGTTGAAAACTGAAAAAAGGACACATTTATGGTTGGTAATACAGTCTTTATGTGCATTATTAATGTGCACCACATGAGAGATGTCGCCAGACCTTTCAAATAGTGACAAACAACAAGAAAAATACTGCGCACAATCCTGTAAAAGTGATGATATATTGCCTCTGTGGAAACACTGCACATCTTAAATCTTATCCTGTTTATTTCAGCAGTGTTTCCCAAAGGAGATTTCAGCCCTCACAGCCTTCTGTATGTGGCAGCAATGCAACAGTAAGTATCTGTGCAACTCACTGTGTGTCTGTTTTATGCTCCGATCACTGCATAATCAAGCTAGGGCATTTTATTACAAGAATAGGCCCTAATACTGCATATATTGCAAAAACTTAAAGGTCACATACTGTACAAATGCACCTTTTAAACAATACAAAAACATTTTTAATCTTACATGTTTTTATATGGGATTGTCTGTTTTTAGCCTGAGCACTGTGCAAACTGTGCAAGTTTGTGTTAAAATGTCAGATGATTCACGGCACTGCAAGCCAAATTTACCTAAAGGCAGTGACGTGCGGTGAGGTTAATGGCTGGTGAGGTTAATGGCTGGTGAGGCACTGACGTCATCAGTCAGATTTATAAACATATGAACCCTACAGAGCAGCTTATTCACCATTTGATTGGCAACAGTTAACGTGTTTTGTTTAAAAAACGTTA
>JAQQAE010019871.1:0-10826 GCA_029823295.1 Pseudamia nigra | reverse complement strand
CCCCCCCCCCCCCCCCACAAAAAATATGTCCATGTGAAAAATAGTGTAAAATTATTGGCAGAATAATCATTCTTCATTGGTCCAGGTGTCAGCAATCTTTATGATCAAAGGAGCCATTTTAGGCCGTTAAGTTAAAGAAATAGTGCGAAGAGGTTCATACTGTCTTCAACAAACTTAATACTTTTAATGTTGCTATTTTTTGTAGACAGTAATACTTAACAATACTGATAAGTCTAGATCATTGTCTACTAGACTTTTTGGGTGAAGACTTTGGCACCTTAGGACTCTAAACACCAGACATCCACAAAACATACCTGCAGTATTTTATAAAATTTGATTTACTATTTAAATGTGAAAGATATATAACGTCGCTGAATGAAAATTGAACTTAATCAGCTCATTAAGCACTAGGGCAACAAATCAATGACTAAGAAAAAGAAATCAATCCACAAATCATCGAGAAATTGGACAAAATATGAACAAAATTAATACAAACGCACTAATAATAAAGAAAACAAGCAGAATGTAAACAAAATAACAGAAAAGGACAACAATAATGAATGTAATGACCAGGGAATAATCAAATGATGCACAAAATGATCCAGACTATGAACCAAAATGAAGCAAATAAACAAAATCATCAAAAAATAGCAAAAATAGAGAGCAAAAACGAACAGAAATGTACCCAGGAAAAAAACCCGAAATTAATACAATAATCAACAAATTTAACAAAAAAAGAAACAAATTGCAGACTGAAGAAAAAGCCTACACATTGCATGTTTACTCAGTGGTAGTTTTAATTAATGGACTGGCTGAACATTTTTACAATTGGATAAAATAAGAAGTATTTAAGAAACTGGACAAGGACTAAAGAGCCACGGGTGGCTCTGGAGCCGTGGGCTGCAGACCCCTGCTCTGCACGGCCTGTTATAGCAGCATATTAAAAAAGCATTGCACATGATAAATAAAAGTGCCAATCGAACTATAATAACAATAATATGCACATATTGTCTTAATTATGCTATTACTTCAGTGTCAACAGTTGCGTTCAGTGACACTGCTGCTGTGGCTCCTGACTGGAGTCTGTGACGTCTGAGGCTGTGATTTTAATAGGTTTAGCCCAATCTACCGGCAGGGGGTGCTCTCAAAACTGCTTAGGAACTCATTACATCTTTACCTCACAGCAGCACAAAAAGCACAAGCTTACATTTACAGGAACGTCAAAAAACGTTTAATGCGTATTTTTGCATCCAGTTTACAAATGTTTCGAATTTTGTGCAAAAGCGGTTACTTCCGGGTTGATGGCACGTCCCAATCCTCATCAGCGCTTGATTAAAGGCGGTGGGGGCAGGGATCAAAGACGCCGCATCTCAGTGTTTGCGTCGTGAGTGGAGGGAGCCCGCACCGAGCTGAGCGAAACTAGCTTAGCTGAGTCAAACGTCGCAGAAATGGCCGGCGGGAGCTCTCTGGAAGCCGTTAAGAAGAAAATCAAGTCGCTGCAGGAGCAGGCCGATGTGGCGGAGGAACGGGCGGCGTCACTACAGCGCGAGCTGAACGCGGAGAGGAGCGCGAGGGAAGCAGTAAGCTGCTGCTAATGATTTAAGGCAATTAGTCTCCAGGCTGCTGACGGCATTATGCGTAAATCTGGTCAAAAAGCGTGGCTGAGAGGCCCGGTCAGCGGCGGTTTGTGCTCAGATACCGCCAGGTAACAGGTAGATGTGATAGAAATGGTCCCACTGTATGATGTGCGCCAACGATGCGTAAATGAGCACCGACCGGCAGGTTCATGAACAGAATAAACAAACAGCCCGGTAACAAGTAGGCTAACGTTACAGTAGCTCAAAAGCCTCCCTGTGTTAAACTCCTTAAGGCCACCGGCTAGTAGCAACAAAATGTAGTGTTTTTCTCCAAAACAACTGTAGCCATGTGTCTAATGCTAGTTTGTTTACCTGGGAACAAATTACTTAAGACTAGGACATGCAGGATAGAGCATATACAGGAGGAAAAGGGTTCATGAATCTAGTTGCACTATTTATATGCCTATTCGTAGCAAAAAAAAGCCTATGTATATAAATATAAATAAAGGGATGATTTTCTCAGCCTCTCACTGGGAGTGGTCCAGACCCAGCTCAGTGTCTTTCTAAGGAACCCTAGTGGGCAGAGATGTACAGTATGAGGTTTTTAAGACATGTTCTGCTGCAGTTACATACTTGACTTGAACTGATGTGATTGTGGTGTTTTGTTCTCATAGGCCGAGGGTGATGTAGCTTCTCTGAACAGACGTATCCAGCTGGTTGAGGAGGAGTTGGACCGTGCTCAGGAGCGTCTGGCCACAGCCCTGTCCAAGCTGGAGGAGGCTGAGAAGGCTGCTGATGAGAGTGAGAGGTTGGTGCCATGCATCTAGAAAACGCATTATGCTTGGTATACAAGAAGTATCTCTGCCACTTTATGTATATCCTCCGAATCGGTCTGTCTCAGAGGACCATACAAAATAAGTTGAAGTCTGCTCTTGCGCATTTAAATAAATGCTTTTTGCATTATAGTGATTATGGAAAAAGCTAGATGTTTTTACACCACTTAATTGATGAAACGTCTCTAGACACCTGCGATGCTGGAGTACCAATCTCTTTGTCCCTTCAGTGCTGCCACCTATGGTTGGAAGTTGCATTGTAAGACTGTCAAAGAATAAACAAGACTAGAATATTTGCAGTCTGAAGAGATCGCATGAGTCAAATAGTTGAACTTTCTGGGAAAATGCAACGGTTAATTTAACTATTCAGTGGAGTAGTAATCACTGTAAGGACTGTCATTGCCATGGTAACCACACATTCTGTTGGAGTTCTCTATTCTTTTCCTATGGGAAAACAATTGTCAAAAAAGCTTAATATTTTAAAAATAATAAAGGTCAATATTTTGAAAAGCAATAGCGGAGATGTCCTGAATAAGCTGAACAATGTGAAGTTTGAATCGGACAAAAAAATGTAGGATCAGTTAAATGACAAAACGTATGGAAGAAGAATAGGGAATAAAGACTGAAGACAACAATAGTGGGACTGCTGTATGACTCAGTAATCCCACTAATGATGGTGTGTGTGTGTGTGTGTGTGTGTGTGTGTGGGTTTTTTTTTTTTTAAATAGCTAATGTTTGGCATTGTAGCATGTTTTTAAATACTCAAACTGTTTAGAAGACTGCTCTTCTGTCAGTTGTAGAGGAGTGGACTCTGCTGCATACTCTTCCTGTCAATGCATGTCTTCCTGTTTATGATTCTCATGACTTACCTGGTTTTACTATTTTCCTTCTTTCAGAGGCATGAAGGTCATTGAGAACAGGGCGATGAAGGACGAGGAGAAGATGGAACTGCAGGAGATCCAGTTGAAGGAGGCCAAACACATTGCTGAGGAGGCTGACCGCAAATATGAGGAGGTGAGTTTTCTCAGCTGTTCACAGCACTTTGAACCGTGGACTCTGCACTTCATAGCTTTTTACGTCAGTGCAGCAGCTTGACATATTTTCTAATGGCAGTACAGAGCTCACGTTTGTCCCATAAACAGTCATCCATTTGCTAGTTGCATGTGACTATTTTTTGGTAGAATTCAGTTTATTGCTATTGTGTGCTGAAAACATTATGTTGTGACTCCAGGTGGCCCGTAAGCTGGTGATCATCGAGAGTGACCTGGAACGTACAGAGGAGCGTGCTGAGCTGTCTGAGAGGTAACAACTTGTCTTTGCTGCTTTTTCCAGTCACTTTCCCTTCAGATTTGAACTGGCACCATTCAGCTCTTTAAAGCATACTGACCAACCACATTTGTATGCTCGCATGTAGCCATTTAATAAAAATGCATTTGCTTGCATATCTGACGTTTTTGCGCCTGTCTGTTTCATCTTTACCTGCACATACTCCTGCTCGTTCACCAAACCATAAATCATCAGCAAATGCTCAGAACTTGAGGAGGAACTGAAAACCGTGCAGAACAACCTGAAATCTCTGGAGGCTCAGGCAGAGAAGGTAGGCTGGCTGATGAAGCAGATTTGTAGCAAATTAATCACGGTTTCTTTTGACTTTCTACCATGCTTAAGGTCTTTGTCATTTTTGATTAATGCTGGTCTTTGTATGTAACTATAGTACTCACAGAAGGAGGACAAGTACGAGGAGGAGATCAAGGTCCTGACAGACAAGCTGAAGGAGGTAAGGTTATGCCACAGACTGTAATCACCAAGAATAATACCACTTCATCTACACCTTATTGAATTCCTTTTTGTTAGTGTATAATGTGTATAGGCCTTTTTGTCGTACGATGTAACATGATGATTGTTGATCCTTGTTTTTCTTTACTTGCAGTCCTTGTGGACCATATTAAATTACATGTTGGAATTGTTAATATTTGACTTTATTCCTCCACTCAGGCTGAGACGCGTGCTGAGTTCGCTGAGAGATCAGTCGCCAAGCTTGAGAAGACCATTGATGACCTTGAGGGTACGAGTCTTTTCACCTTAATCTTTGTTTGTTTGTCACAAAAATGTGCTATCTGGTTTCTTTGAAATTGCGCTATTAATGCAGGCAACATTGAATAGTAAGGTTTTGCAGCTGTTCAGGTCTCTTCTGTAACTTCTAAAAGCTCAACAAGGAAACAACATTTTAACAGTTATGCAGCCAGCTGTTTAAATAAGCCTCAGGGCAAATATGTCTGCAAAAACTAACCAGAGCAGTGATTCACAGAGGCTGGTGGTCTATCGTTCATATTGGCAACAATGTTTCTCACCACAGTGCTGTTTCACACTCTGCTATAATGACCGTTCAAGGCCACATAGTCTCGAACAGTCTTCACAGGGTCATGGAACATGTGAGGCAGTTTCTCAGTGACTCCTTCGGAATCTGACACAACATCAGCAGCTGTTATATGTGCCCTTCCTATTTCTGTCCTGCTTTTTTCAGTTTCTCTATTTGCGTTTTCCTTTGCCTTCTGTTCTCTGACCCTGTTGTATTTTCTTTTGTCTTGTCATCTTATTTCCAATCCTTCACTGCCAATCCATTTGTTATAACCACACAATAGATGAGCTGTATGCCCAGAAACTGAAGTACAAGGCCATCAGTGAGGAGCTGGACCACGCCCTCAACGACATGACTTCCATGTAATTCACCACATGCTTGTGTGCTGTGCCTTAGCCCTCAACACCTAACCATTGTCCCAGTGTACCATAGCTCCCTCTTGTGGCATGTTTGAGTGCAGTGAATAAGAAGGGTAGTCATTCTTTTACCCCACTTACCTCACGTTAACCATGTTAGCTACAGGTTTTTATAAATGGCTTCTAAGCTTAATTTTACTCTATTTAGAGAACTACTAAGAGCCTTTACATACTGTTTCCACACTTATTTTACTGATCTTCATCTTCATTTCCTTTAGTTTACTTGGCTTAGGTCTGCATCCTCATTTTCAATCTGAGTCTGCATGATTTTACCTATTTTTATTTTCCTTTTATTTCTCCCTCCGACATCTGTTTTTGTCTTTTTTTCACAGCTAAATTTTTACACTCATTCGCCCCAGAAGCCAGCCGCTGGTTGAGCGTCATCTCTCTCGTGTGCAGCTCCGCTCGACTTTCTTTCTCCTGTCTCTGTATTTCTTTACTGCCCTGCCACTACTGCACATTGGGCGAGTGCTGCCACGATCCATGTGTTCATCTCTCATACACACCTATGAGCCGTGTTGCTTTCTGTAAAATAAACATTCTTCCATCGATGTCAGCCCTCTCCCCTTTCTCCTGCCATGTTTCTTCATTTTCATTTGTCCCATCTTTTTTTTTTTTTTTGTTTTGTGTCTTCAATATGTTTTTAATTTATTTTGTCGAGTAGCTTTTTGAATAAACTCTGAAGCTCCTCTCCCATTCACTGTTCTTTAGTTTTTGTGTTTGAGAAGACTGCTGCTTGTAATAACAGTGGTTCTGGAGTACAGGCTGATTTGTTGCCTTATAACAAACTAGAAAGGACATGTCATGACAGCTTACAATAATATTTTATGAGCTCTTTGTTGGAACCTTAACTGCAGGGTTTGAGTAAATAATATATGAACTCACTTTGGTATGAAGGGCTTTTTTTTTTTTTTAATTTGCAAGTATTGATAATGTCTGAACGGTGATCTCAATGGTTTATGGCCTCCTTTACAGGTAATTCATACTGAGGAAGTGCTGTTGCGACATTATAGCTCTTACATATTTCGTCTCTGTCACCCTGGACTGAAATATACATTGATCAGGGATATGCTGTCAGATCCCTAATGTTGCTAGGGCTCAGGCAGAATAAACATAATTTGAAACTCAAATGAATTCATAAGAACTGCAGAACATTTCATTGTACCCGCTGCAATGCAGAGTTATTTTTGCTGTAATTAAATAGAACAGCGAGTACCTGTGACAGCTTGAGGTGTTTTTGGAAATGTGGCCGATGGATACAACCTTAGTTTTTTTTTACAGGACTAACAACTGTCATTTGCTTCACATCAGCTGTATGTCTTTGGTACTAACTTGTCTTCTGTCTCTTTTCCCTTTCTCTTACCTGCTTTCTGATTGTGAAGACCATCTATACAAGCAGCTTGAGAAAAACCGTCTTCTGACCAATGAACTGAGAGTAGCCTTAAACGATGCATGAAGTCAGATGTGCTCTTGCATACTTTTATTCCTCTAAAGCGTGAATGACCGGCATACACGGTCATTTAAAATGTCATTGACGCAAATCGTAAACTATGAATGATCAACAAACAATATTCATGAAATGCATGCAAGCTGTGGTTTCTGATGGGAAAATCCTGGAACCTCATTGTCTCACATAATATGGAATGGGTTTTATATTTTTTCTTGGTTATTATCAGGGCTGTAGTGCAGCTATTGCTCTGACTTTTGCACACTGGTATTAGTTGCAGGAGAGAAGCTGATTCTAATACAGGGAAGACAAATATATTCACAGTGAGGACAACTTTACAGTTGTCCCAGAACTTTGTCAACCCCATGCCAAGGCCTTAAATATCAACACTGAATAAATCAGATAAATGACAGTGTAGTAATAATGGACATGGATAAAATTGTTAAATTCAGTACACCGTTCTTATGTGTAGTGAAGATGCACTAGCTACCTCTGTGTGTGGAAAAACTTGGTGTTTAATTGTGATGAGACGCATCAAAACTGCGATGATGCATAAAAATCCACTAATATGTAAAAAAAAAAAAACGCTGCATTTTCAAAACACCTCAACTCCTTGCTTTCTGCTGTAAAATCCTTCAATCCTTGACACCTCGTTGATGTGTGGGATGACTTTTCAAACACCCCTTCACAAAATTCTCATCTAGTCAGGGTTGCATATCTGTTATTCCATCGAACTCGGCTGAACCTCATTCATTTGCCATCATATCACACCCTTCAGGACTATGGGAATGGAAGATTGGAACAAGAACTTTACTCTTTTCAATTCTTTACAGTTCTACATGCATGTCTATAATTCTCTGTTCTCCTGATGTCCCTGAACGCCTCTGCCACAACCACACCGGGACACAAATCACTGCATTCGCAGCCTCTTTTTGGACTTTCCAAGCTAATTTTTAAAGGTGGAGTTAGATTTTAGTGAATACATGTTAAAGATCAATACAAAAATGTGCCTTTCTTAAGTACTGCAGTTGTCCATCAGTGTGACTCCACCTGGTACAGCAAGGTTTGTCAACAACATAAAACTGATGTGCAATGGTAAATGTCTAATGGAAAGCAAATCATGTCAGTATAACTCAACCATAATGGTTTATTGACCTACATAAGTAGCAATAAAATAAATCAAGTTAGACCAATTTTTCATAAATCCAAGTCGCGCACTAGTCACTACAGCTCTGATTTTAGCCACAGTACTGTATTTAAAGTGTGATGTTTGTAGTAGCTCAGATGGAATTAGACAAGTTAGTCAAGTACATATCCTTTTAACACTAACATGCTTTACAACCAAAATCCCTCACACTCACTCGGTGACAATAACAGCACATATGTAACATGTCAGTGTGTTGTACTGAAATACATTGTGTGTATTATGTGCTGTTGGTGTTTTTATGATTTTTAACAGATGCACTGCTATATTAACAGATAAACTCACATGTGCTAAAGAAGAGAACCTGAGCATAAAGGTGATGCTGGATCAGACTCTAATGGAGATGTGTGACCTCTGACCCAGCTTTGTTCCCCTCTCCTCATCTGCTGTGAGCGCGGCTGCTTCCTGTGTAACTGTACAGCCACTGCAGATCATACACAGCCTTGTGCTTGTTTTACCTCAACCTTGTCATCAAGAAAACCATGAGTTCAACATAAGGTAGCACAAACAGCTTTGACTGTTTCCACACTGTATGCTAACGGTTGTCAAAATTCACTGGATGTCTTCAGTGCATTTATGTGAATATGTTGGGAGATTTTGCACTTCTCAGAAAAGTACTGCACATAATCATTGTGAACAAAGCCATAAATTAAGCCAAGGTCACATAAGGGACTTTTATTGTGTGTAATTTTTGTACAGTTGCATGTGTGTCCTTGTTTTTCAGTGTCAGTGATATTGTACACTTCCAGATTAGCAAGGAAGGATTTCTTATCAGTCGCTTGAATGTGCTGTAATTGTTCTGGCTAAATGAAAAATGTTTGCACACTGTATCTACTTTTCAGTTTTTTTTGTTATGTTTTTTTTTTTTTTTCCCCTCCCATTTTAAAATGTAAAGATCATGAATAAATGGCTAAATGAAATATTTACTGAATGTCTGTCTGGTGTTATTGCAACTGGTCTTTTGTAGTATAGTGAAACATTAGTCATATTTTAATGATTAAAGAGGATGAAGTATTGTGCTTATGTTTTTTTTTTTTTTTCAGCTTTGAGCTTAAATCTGCAGAAAAATGAGCTTGATTATGGTCATGTGTAAACAGTTTTGGATTTTTTTTTGGTTGCAGGAATCATTTGAGTGATTATAGGTATAAGTGGGAACATGAAATAAAAGCCTTGTACCAATGAGGAGGAAGTCCTTATGTCCAAAATGGAAATGTCACACCCCAAGTGCTGTATTCAAATCTAGAGTTCAAAAGTAAACCTCAAAATACAGTATATGCTCATAATGTACTACTAGCACAAGTACCCAGCAGACACAGGTAACACTGATTTTTCAGTGTGCATTGTCCTGTTCTTTCTTATTCATATCCTCTTCCAGAGTAAAACAGTCTACTTCCCATGTATTGAATAATTGTGCAATAAACGATTCTGCCAGAAACTTAAATTAACTCCAACCTCCATAAGAATATGTACATCCAGTAAAGTTGATAACAAAAGGCATACTTTAAGAACTGCTTATTCTATATTACCAAAGAAGTATTCTGGTTAACTTTATCTTGTGATGATGCATGCTGAAACATTACTAAGTACAGTACCTGTGGGAATGGCATCTGGTACAAGATGCTGTCAGGATAGGGCCACTTGATATCATGGGAGGTGGGCTGTCATTAAAGTCTGTTTTTATTGTTTATTTTTCTTACATTTGAGAGCGGTACATGAAAAAAACACTTGATAATTTGGGAGCTTGATCTGTCGACTGGTGTGGCCATGGAAGCTGACAGATCTATACAGGATGGGGAACATGAACAGCTTTTTATATACAGTTACCAACATAAAAATTCAGGGTGATTCATTTCAGAATTATGTATATATTGGGGTCATAAGTGTAATGTACATTTTTAAGTTTGTAGCTTGTAATGGTTGAGCATATTTTAATTATTGTATATTCAGCCAGGTAGCTTAATATATATAGAATTTTAATCTATATTTTTTTATATTGCTATGGATATGTTATTACTATTGTAGAGTTAAAAGGTACAGTATTCGTTAGTGTGGGAGGAGATGAAGAGGCTTTGGTGACCCCTAAAGGGAACAGCCAAAATAAGATAATACAGTACTGTATTTTCACTTTTGGCTGTACTTGCTATACCTCCTCCTCGCCGCTAGGGGCAGTGCGCAAACGCCCGTACACACCGCGACAGCGGTGAAGGTACGTAGCATCTAGGCAGGCGTGCTGGAACGCGGAAAGCCACGACTTGGTTGAGAGGGAAACATGGGTGAAAATCAGGATTTGACTGTACCTATGCAGGACACCAAGGCTGCGTACGTACTCAGCAATGTTGCAGAAGTGGTGGAGAGAATTCTGACATTCGTGCCGACCAAGTCTCTTCTCCGTATCGCGAGGTAAGGGAGACTGTTTGCTAAACAGCGGGCTAACGCGAACCGAAGTGAAAGTGTTTTTTTTTTCTTCCTGAGAACTACCTGCTAAATAGGGAGCCCGTAACAAAACTTGGACGTCACCGTTTGGATATTAGTTGGTGTGTGCATTTCGGCTGTGAAATGCTGTTTTAAGTAGCAGGCTGAACTTAATAGCTCATTACCACTCATGTTCTGACCTGTGTAGCTGAGTGTGTTGTGCTTGTTTTCAGTGTGTGCAGACTGTGGAGGAACTGTGCCCGTCGGGTGCTGAGGACCCAGCAGCAGATGACCTGGGTGTCAGCCTCTGGAACGTCCAACACAGAGGTCCATGTTCTGTGCAGCATCCTAGCAGAGGAGGTGGAGGTACATGTCACACTCAAGTGGCTGGAAAACAAGGCTGAAATGGGCTGTGAAGTAGTGAGAACTAACGCGTATTGGTGACGTTGTCTCAAGGTTTTTAGCTTTAAAGCAGGGGTGTCAAACTCGTGCTATAAAGGACCGAGACCCTGCAGGTTTTCTCTCCAACCAGTCACAAAGCAGGTGATGTCACTGATTAGCTCCTCCCCTCAATTTGA
>JAQQAE010019870.1:0-10826 GCA_029823295.1 Pseudamia nigra | reverse complement strand
TTAAATCTCCAGCCAAATAAGATTCTCACAGCTTGCGATATCTTCATTTTAGAAGGAGAAGAGAGGAGAGGAGCAGGGGAGAGAAGAGAGAACAGTAGAGTAGAGAGAAGAGCTCCGAACCTCTGCCCCCACCAGTGGTCCCCTCCAGACAGAGCTGGAGTTGAAGCTACGAACTAGGTTAAGCATGGCAGCTCAGTGGGGCTCTTCCTGCAGGACTACATCACGACCAACCAAGGCTGTTTTATCTTCTCCTCTGGATGAACGTGAAATGCTGTCTGCTCGCCTGAATGGAAACTTGAAACTCCTTCACATAAAAGCTGTAAAATGTGACTGAATAATGGAAGGCTAGCTCTTATGTGAAAAGTCTTCCACTAATGGATGTCTGTAGTAGTAACCCATTAAGTGCTCCAGTGGACAATTCATTACTAATAACACTATAATGCAAAAAAAACACATTAAACAGGTCAGTTCGAGCCCAGGCTGGTTTAAGTATAGTTTAATCATGTGCTGCAGTAGGTGACCAGAGCTTTAATGCTGCCAATTTGTCTGGCCTGAGCCTTGCACTCAGTCAGTATGTCAAAGCAGTCACATGTAGCTACGCCGCCGTAAACCGTCTAATTCCAGACTTTAATCGGGGTCAGATTTCTGTGTGAGCCATCAGAGCACCATCACTGACTGCTGTGCTCTGGGGAGGCACAGAGAACCAGAAAACACAGGGATTGAGGAAGAAAAAAGGAAGGAGGCGCATGTAACGTAGGACAGAGGGGAAAGTAGAATCAAACTGAAATGTGACTTCTGCTGCATGGATTTCACTAAAGTAGGAAAAGCAACCGCAAAAAACAACTATAGATAAAAACAACTATAGATAAAAATAAATCAGTTTTGCATAGATAACATGAGGCCAGCTGGCATCTTTACAAGTACCAATGGAGGGTTTCTTAAGTATAACATTCTAAGTGGTTCTGGTGGGCCGGGACTCAAAAGTGGGTTGTGGACTCATACTCTGTTAAAATAAATAAATAAATAAATAAATAAATAAATAAATATGTATACATTTTTAGCTTTTCAATTTTCATTCAATTGGCACATTTTTTATTCTATTCTGACCATTTTCTTGTTTATTTTGTGCATTTTTGAGCTTTTTTGTTCATTTTGTTCATTTTTGAGAGTTTTTGTTAATTTTGCGGAATTTCTTTCTTTTCATTTTAAGCATTTTTGTACATTTTGTGCAAGATTTTGTTGATTTTTGAGAATTTTGTAGATTTTTTTTCCCATTTATGACCGTTTTTGTTTACTTTGCAGATGCTTGTTTGTTTTATGGGTAATTTGTTCATTCTGGTTCATTTGCTTTATTAAACTTTAACCCGACTCAATTGTCTGGATTGTTGTTGTACATCATTTGTGGAGAATTGGTTGACTACCTTTTGTGTTCAGAAATCAAATGCAGTCATAGAATGAACATATTTTGATCAAAACTTGACTATATTTCTAAATTTTTGAAAAATATGGTTACATAATTTGAAATTAATAAAAGTGGGTTTCCAATGGCTGACCACTGGTAAATGTTAGTCACAAGGCAAGCCAAGTTGAGAACCACTGATACTTAATATAAATACAGTGGTCCCTCGCTATATCGCGGTTCACCTTCCGCGGTCTTGCTGTTTTGCAGATTTTTTTTTTGTGTAATTTTCATGTACTTTTTATATAGCGTATGAACACGCATTGTGTTCTGTGTCCTGATTGGCTAAAGGAGAACCCACACATTGTGTTATGTGTCCTGACTGGTTAAAGGAGAACCCGCGCATTGTGTTCTGTGTCCTGATTGGCTAAGGCCATTGTCCCCCATCTCCTCCGTGTTGTGTCTCCTGTGCTGTGCAGCGCAGAGTGCATTCAGCTTCACCGGACTTCCATAGGTGTTCGATCGCTGGCGATGTGACTCTGAAGCGCTGTGTGTTTTCTCTCCGACGGAGGCCCGCAGTGTCGACGAAGGCCTTCATTGGAGAGGGTCACTGCGCGGAGCGGCGCTGGGGGGGCTGTGAAGCGTGGGTCACCGTTTGTGGTTTTTTGTGTGTCCAGCTTCATAGGTTGATCGTTGAAATTAAATTTGTTGTTTCTGAAGGCCATCGTGTTTTTTTTGTAGGAAAGCATTTGGTTTTTTTTTTGTTTCTCAAACAAATGTTTGGGCCTGAAAACAGTTTTTCCATAGGAATTTACTTTGCGGATTTCACCTATCGCGGGTTATTTTTAGAACGTAACCCCCGTGATAAACGAGGGACCACTGTACTGTATAACTATTTTAAGGAGGTGGAATGTCACCATTTTTCTTCAAAAGTGACAATACTGACCAAAACTAAACAAAAATAACCTCTAAACTGTACTCACTGCAGTGACTTGCTTTTGTGGTACATTAGGTGTGTAGAATTTACATTTGAATTCAAGTAAGGATACAGTACATATAGAAAGCTTTTTAAATTACGAGTATTATTTTCTTTACCCATAAAAATCAGACAAATTAGTGTAGAATTGTTAAATTTGTCCATAAATAGCTCTTAAGCTCATCTGGCAAAAATTCTAGAATATATTGCACATTTTACCCCCAAATTATGTAGCTCTAAAACTACTAAATCAAAAAGGTGTGTTGTGATGTGGTTTTAGGTAAAGGTGACAAAGTGTAATACCTGGGATGGACCAGGGTGGGGTGTCCTGGTTCCTCCTTGATGTCAGAGAAAAGACGATTAAACATCAAAGTAGGTGGAGACGTTTTCCCCTGTCAAATAAATTATACAACACACAAATATCACACACTGCCACAGCAAAATTGCCATTTTAGTTACATTATGTTTTAGTCACAGAACAGCTGCTCTTTGACATTTACGTATTGATTTTTGCATCCAATTTTGCAGCTGAATAGATGAATTATCACAATGGCCATCAAACACATGTCCACACACACACACACACATACATGAATACATGGAGAGAAACAGCAGGAGGAGAAGGGAATGTGATGTACTGCACATGGTGTTCTGGAGCCATAATCTAATAAAGTGAATATATGCATGCATACATGTGGATAAGGGATCATCCATCAGGCATCAACTGGATTCAGGAGAGTGTGTGTGCAGGTTTTGGACAAACATAATCATGATTAAGAACTTCTTCCCTGCATGTGCACATGAGGCTGGGGGTGTGTGCTGCTGACATGGTGGGGGGGGGGGTGAGGAGCAAAGCCTCTCAGCAGCTGTATGTGTGTGAGCATTTTCTGACAGCTCAAAGAGGAGAAGGGTGCCGCTATGAATGGATGAGCAGGGGGTGTGTCTGTCAGTGGGTGTGAGGTGGTGACCCTGAGAGCTGACCTGCATGTAGACGAAGGGGACAAGAGGAGGAGGTAACAGGCAATGGAGATATGTGGGGATGAACAGGGGGAGGGTTTGAAGGGAGTGATGACTGACCTTCCTTGCAGGGTCAGCATCGGTCAACTTGCCACCAGGGGAGCAAATCTCTGCTGAGGATTTCTTCACCTGGCTCTCCTCTGCCTCTACTGTCTTCTGAAATGCAGAAAGAGAGGGAGACATTACACATACAAACAAGCATGCAAGGTCAAACCAACAAAAGACAAGAAATATGAATTAAACCGGCAGAGAACAGATTTGCTGGAATATTCGGTGTAATTAAAATGATACACTTATTCTGTCAGGGAGCGTGGGAAGAGGGGAGGAAAGTGGAGGGATAAAATTACAACTGGCACGGCGGTCACAGAGGGTAGAGATAGAGACAAATGGCATTTAAACCATAGGAAATAGAGACAAATCACATCCAAGAGATAGAAAATGGAGACAAATGGCATTAAAGTGAACAGTACGAGTGCGCTACAGCCTGAGCCAACTGTGATACACTGTGGAAGAAAACGAAGGCGGCAGGGAAATGGATAAGTTAACAGTGGAGACAGAATGATCCCATTGTGGAAGGTCTATGAATAAAACACAAGAAAAGTCACACTGAAAGACAACATGGCTGTGCCATAGCCTGTTGTTATCGGACTCATTGACATATGTGCAACATGGTTGCAGGCAGCCACTAAGAGTTGTCGTGTGAGGACATACACTAACAGTCAAAAGAAGCCACATTTAGCTTTCATGATGGCTTTACATTGTCTCATCAGATTCACCAGTTAGTCACCCACAATGGTTTTCAATTCACTGGTTTGTCTTGCCAACAGTTAATTTGTGCCATTTCTTGCTTCTTTATGAGTTTTAGACCATCAGTTGGGTACAGAGTCAGTAGCCCTATTAGTCCTACTCCAATTACTGTACAAATCCAAATTATGGCAAGAAACCATGAAACTTAATGTGAAAAGGTAGTTTATCGTTACTCAATCTAAAAAATCTCAACAATGTCCCTGGTTGCTGAAGCTGGTAATTCTAAGCAGAGGTAACTGGTCTCCCTTTCCTGGGAAGGTCCTCATGAGATGCAGCTGCATCACAGTGTTTGATGGTTTTGGCGACTCCAATCGGGCAGACATGCAAAGTTCATGAGATTTTTCAGATTGACTGACCTATGCTGTTTATTTATTTGGATACCTATTAGCAGTGCCCTACACCCAGTGGTAGGTAAAGCAAATGGAAAGTAATAGAAAGTAGTATTATTACTTCATAATTTTAATGACTCAAGCATTTGAGTAGTGAGTAACTTATGCAGGTTACATTTATTTTTGTTCAGTTTTATTGGTTTTTGCATGACAGTGGTCAGTTTTATTGGTTATATTGTAGTTTTGTTAATTTACTTCGTTGTTTTATTAGTTTTTGCTTACTCTGTTGTGCATTTATTTTTGATGTTTTTTCCAATTTCATTGGATATACTCTATATTTTTAATTTACTTAATTATTTGTTTCTTCATTTTGCTTGTTTCATTGTGTATTTTGTTAAGTTCCAATTGATTTCAGTTGATTTGTGTTTAATTTGTCCCTTATTTTTATAAATTTACATGATTATTTATTTGTTGGATCTCATGTATATCTTTGGTTATTTTACTCCTACTCATTGAGCTGCAGCCAAATGTATCTGAGTAAAGTACATTTTTTTCATCACAAATGTAACTGAGTAAATGTACTTTAATACTACCCACCTCTGCCTAAAGTACCACTAGTCATCCTTGGGTCATTTTCTTAAAGTAATGCTGGTCTTTTCTCTTTAAACTGAGTGTTTCTTTCTATCCATTTGTACAGTAGCTGTAGTAGCATTAATATTGCTGTTGACTCTGAACCCGCCCTTCCTCTGCACAAGACAAAATGGTCTGAAACACAATGACTGGTAGTGTGCATGTGTGTGTCCAATGTTTATGATTCATTGTGTCAGCTTCGTGCCCTGTGTGTGTTCAGTAAATACTGCTGGCGCTGCCTCTAGTGGTGCGTCTGTGAGTGTTTTTTCAGCAAATCCAGGACACACTCAGAAAGAGGCCACAAGCTCATGGAGTTGATGCTTATCGGCAGCAGACAGGCCTGACACTACACACAGGCTGCCACACACACTTTTCACCAAACTGACAGGTAGCACAGGCACTAGAGGAACCAAACTTTCCAGCACCACACAAAAGAATCAATAGATAGAAAGATGGCCCACAGCAGCAAAGGGACAGGGGAGGTGCAGAGATGGTAGGTAGAGATGGAGAGGCAGAAATAAAGACAGCAGTTGCAAAGGATTCCAGGAGGAGGAAAGTGCAAAGAAGAGAAGGAAATAAAGAAGGACAAAAGAAAGACAGAGGTTGCAGAAAGCATGAATAATTGACTCACTAGCCTTTTAAAGCCATCTGTAAACGTTTATCCATGGAAAACACTCAGACACAGAGCGGCGAATAATAAACAGACAACCTTTCATCAACTGGACTAAAGGATTTTCCTCTACACTGAATTGGCTGACAACTGCTGTCATTACCAGAGCTAGACAGGCTTGGAACAATAAGACCAAATAACTGTGACAAATAGGTATTAATCATTAGGGCTTTAAATTTGCTGCCAGTCTAAGAACAGCATTTGCCACGCAAGTCAGTCCGGCTCTTATCGTATGGAATGCATTATTATTTATGACTTTTAAATGTTTATTTTCTATGTAACACATACTACAAAAATCAAAGGAAAACATCATTTTGTAACCTTTACTGGTATGACACCACGTTAATGAGGCTTTTGTAGGTGACACATTAGAATATTATCCTACTGTATCACCTGTTGTTCTACTATCTGGACATCTGAATTTATACTTATTTAAGTTATGTCACAACACAGTGGTAAAAATAAACAAGCAATGGCAACTGCTACAAGCCTGATTTGAGTGTGTATCTGTGCATTTATGTGTAAATAGGGGATCATCCCTCATTTACAAAGCCATGGATGAGCGAGCTTGAACATGCAAATGTAAAAGCTGCAGCCATATGTGTAACCAGGTGCGTCTCAGATGGTTTGTATGTGTTTGTTAGTTTATAAGCGCTTGTGGTTGGTGTTTTTTCTTGTTTTCCCTTTAAAAGGCAGCACTGCAGCAGTGAGAGAAGGGAGGGAGGGAGTGAGGGAGTGAAGGAGGAGAAATAGGGAGGAGAATTGACAGAAAACAACAATAAAGCCATTGCAGTGGTGTGGAGGCGAGCTGGGTTCTCACCAGCTGGATTCCCGCCGATATCAAGATTGTCAATGTATGTAGTCTATGTGTGTGTACTGGTGACTACATTCCCATAATTGCAAATCTGTCACTTATCCTGCACATGTGTGTGTTAAAGAAAAGGATGAGGCAATGAAGCCAAACTGACATTAACACCAGGTCAAACAGGGGCCTTTCATCTGCTTGACCCCCAAACGCAGCAGATGCTCCACTGATGAGACAACTGACAGCTCATTAAATGGTAGGACAGTTGTGTGCTGGCATATCGTACGTGCATTCATACGGGTGTGTACCACTAATGGCGTCTGTGTCTCTCCCTGTAATTCCAGTTTACCTGACAGTTGATAGCTTAACACCCACCGCCCACACACAGACACAGACACACACACACACACACACACACACATACATCCAGACACACACAGACACACACCCCCCTGCTCATTATTTCTGCTGCTCTGCATTCTCAATGTCTTAATGAATGTGTGCGGGTGCAAGCGTTTGCACATTTCAACACAACTGTTTTCCTCTCCCCCCACCGTTGTCCCACCCCTCCTCTGTGGTCTATTCACCAACCCTCTCTGGCACCCCACCTTTATTAACACACACCATGCTGCTACTTGGTCCTAATCTGTCATAATGAAGCACCTCTCTTATCTGGGTTACCTCTGCCACACATAAACACATGGACACACACACACGAACAGCCTGTAACCTCCCATGTCTCCAGCCCTTTGTCAGGCTGAAGCTCAATGTATGACAATGTGGATTAGCATTCCACATACTCGCTCAGCTGAACTCTGATCTGTTGTTTCTAATCACCAGCAGTCTGTCTGCTGCTGCAACTACACACAGATCGACTCACTACATCTAGATCAAACGTCTGCTCTAGACACATGGCCATGTGAACTTTTACAATGACCCATTTCCAGAGCCTCAATATAGATGTGGCATTTCTAAAGCAGACACATTAATGGAGCAGAAAGTGTTTGTCTTGTTTCCGTGTAGCCTGAGTGCTGTTAAATCAGCCAATAACAAGTACCATTCCACTACATAGACATCCATTTCCACATAACAGTCTGGTAGAAACACATGCAGGGAGTAGATGCACTTCTGTGGCATTTCTATTGTGAGGTCCATCTAAGCTTCCACTGCAAAGCACTATCATCTATTTTTAGCAGGAGTAAGATCAAACATGCGAATCATTGGTATTTCGCTGTGGCGACCCCTGAGGGGAGCAGCCGAAAGGAGAACAACAACAACAACAACTTGTCCCTGTTCTCTATTTGAATCAAAGTTTAGAGCAGAGCATTCCCCCATATAAACCTCTTTCAGCAGAAATAGAACAAAAATAAAAATAGCCTATGAATTATACTAAGAGGTAAAAGTTTGGACACCCCTTCTCCTTCAGTGTTTTTTAATATACTTTTTATTTTCAACATTGGGTACAGAGTCAATAGTCGTATTAATGCTGCTACAACTACTGTACAAATTGATATTACAGTAGAGGTCTTCCTTTCCTGGCATGGTCCTTATGGGAGCCAGTTTCATTATAGCATTTCTGTATGGTTAGTCCTTCTGTGCTTGTTATTAAAATGCATTTAAAGTGTATTCAGTGCCTCGATACACTTCCAAACATTGCTGGGCTGGGTGTCTTCACATCTGTTGAAGCCTTGACATGGAAAATGAAACAAGTCAAGGCCAGCACCACAATGTATCTCAAGAGACCAAAGCAGGGGGACACACAAAACATGCCACCCATCCTCCCTCTTCCACATACATACACACATACAGTATAATATTGAAATTAAGTAAATAAGAAAAAAAAACACTCAAGGAATTGTGCCTAAAATATTATGATGATTAGATTCTCTTTGATAACTGGCAATTTATAAAAAAGTTAATTTCTGATTGCAGCTTCTAAAAATTTGACAACCACCGGTCTGTTTCAGCTCTCGTCAGTCTCGGCTTATGCATACAGACAACAAACAACCAGCGGTCTGCTGCATGTGCGTGATCAGATCACTTGTGTAATTTCTATGTAGCTTAGCTGAAGGCAGACACACACATAGACTGACACACTGCCACACACTGCAAACAGGTTGGAGGTTAAGCTGTCCTCCTGCTCCTCCTCCTCCCCACTCCAGTCACGTGGACACTCCAAATGACTGCTGTCTCAGAGCATGCACACAAACACATAGCTACTCCAGACTATAAATACCCACGCTGTCTGCATAAAAGTATAATAAAACACATGTGGTTAGTCCTTCTTACACCCAAGTGAACATACTAAAGCACTGCATTTTCTGCAAGAATAAATTGGCAGTGCCTTTGAAAAATTTAGGAGGAGAAAGACATTTGAGAGACACATCTGAACACATCAATCTTATGAAGTGAAAACATCAGGGTAAGATACTGCCTTTACTGCAGGGAAAAATACCAGTGCAATGATGCAAATATGATCACTATGGTTCTTTTATTGGCTGATAAAAAAATCAATTTCTAGAGAGAAGACAGGAGACAGGGCCATCGAGAGAGCAGCCACCTGTACCAAAGAAACTAAACAAGGAATGTTCCAGTACGAGTGGCCCTTGAATCATTAATGGAACATTTTTACTCTAATTTTAATGTTCAAACCAGTAAACAATGACCAGGGCTGTACATTGAGGCCGAAGCAGTAGTAAGTACATCGTAATACTGCCATCGGCCGCTGGGACACTGCTGACTGGGCTCCACTGACTCCCATAGAGTTACATTGGACTTCTCCCTGTGAAAAAATTAAGTTGATAAATTTTTGTTATGAGTCATCATGGTCTCAAAAATTTTATTTGTACCCTCTAATAAATGATTTGCTGGTTGATCTTTAACTTTTTACTCAGTTATTAAGATATTACAGCAAATAATCCAACAAATCTCTGCTCTGCTTGGATTTGATTGACAGGTTGCTGTTAACTCACCTTGGAGTCTGTCTAAGTCAGACCTTTGCATCATCTATTTATTCATAGTTTTACCTGAGAGATGCTCAACTGTAGTGGTTCAGTGAAAAAAATATGTTTTATGACTTTCCACAGTCCAGGATGATAAGTTTCAACTGCCTTTTTAAAAAGAAAGTCAATACATTACATGCAATAAGCAAGTAAGACGCTGCAATGTTTGTGCTTCTACTTGAAAATAAAACTCTCACCACTAAACAATATACACAGATGCACGCACACAAACAAGCCTCGTGGCAAATCTTATCTAGGGCACAATAAAAAGTAATCAAGACAACCTCGGTCTGACCTTTCATCCCAGAGCAGCAGGCCTGCATGTGCTTGTTATTAAAATGCATTTAAAGTGCATTCAGTGCCTCGATACACTTCTTGTCTTGTCTTCACATCTGTTGAAGCCTTGACATGGAAAATGAAACAAGTCAAGGCCAGCACCACAATGTAGCTCAGGAGACCAAAGCAGAGGGGCACACAAAACATGCCACCCATCCTCCCTCTTCCTCCTCCTCCCTTGAGCCATTCATCAGCTTGGCATTCAGAAGGGGAGGGAGAAAGATTGTTATGGGCAGCAGTGGAGGAGGAATAGGATGGAGTAATGCAGCTCTACTTTTCCTTCTCTCGGGAGGAAGTAAACAGCTGTTATTTCATTGTGTCTCAGACAGCAAGGGAAAAAAGGAGGAACACGTACATTTGCAGACTCAGACAGTCAGTCACGCCTTGTCTGTTTCTAGACCACATCCTGTTCTGCTGCAGCCGTCAACTGTGTCAAAGATCAAGCTACAGATATACAGATATATATACTTCCTGGCCAACCAAGGCCCCAATGAGATATCAATGTATCTCTACCGCCTGTGTTGTGAAAGAATACAGCCTCTTTTCTTTATATTAATCAAACAACCGCTATTTTCCTAAAAAATATTCTATAAGATCTTTTGATATTCAACTGCATTTTTGTTTTTGGATCCACCTCTGTAGGTGCATTACAGATAAAATGGTCCAGTGCTTTGGTTGTCCCACCTGGTTCCCACACAGACACCAGAGGCCTTTATATACAGTTCTTAATCCAATAAGCCATTTATCCATAGCCACACTTTGTTTCAGTAGTCAAATCAATAAGTGCCCACAGGGGAAACAGGTAACAAGTAGGCCGTTTAAAGGAATGCACAGTTTTTTGGGGTCTTTTTGGGT
>JAQQAE010019869.1:0-10826 GCA_029823295.1 Pseudamia nigra | reverse complement strand
GTGTGTGTGGACGGGGGGGGGCATTTTTAGCCATGTGTCTCGAGGTAGTCCTGGAAATTTACAGCGTTGATCAATGTCAGTGTGAACAAAAATGAGCAAAACAAGCAACAAAATGAATAAAATGAGTCAAACAGGAAGAAAAATTAAATTCACAAACAAAGGATGGATAAAATGAGCAACAAATTGATTCCGTTTGAGGAAAATAAGCAAAACAAAGTGAATAGAAATGAGCAAAAAAATGAATAAAACAATGATGAAAATGAAATGAAGAAGAAAATGGACAAATAAGCAACACAATGAATTAAAAATAGTAAAACAACAACAAAAATGTAAAAAAAAAAAAACAAGGGACAAAATAAGCCACAAACCAAATGAGTAGCAAAGCAAGCACCAAAATGTTTTTTAAAAATTATCAAAACAATAACAATAATGAAATGCAACAAAATGAACATAAATTGGTAAAATAACAATTGAAAATGGACAAAATATGCAACAACAAATTAAAAAGAGCAAAGTAAGCAACAAAATCTAAAAAGAAAACAAAATAAGCAACAAAAAGAACCGAAATCAGCAAAATAAGCAACAAAATAAACAATTATTAAAAAAATAAACAAACAACAAAACGGGGAAAAACCAGCAAAGACATGAAAAACGAGAAAAACAGGCAACAAATTGAACAAAAATTAGCAAAACAATAACAAAAATGAACTGAACAAACAAGAAGATGGACAAAACGAGCAAAAAAGTAACCAAATAATCAACAAAATGAACAGAAAATAGCAAACAATGTGAACAAAAATGAGAAAGATAATAACAAAAATAAAAAACAAAGAAAATGTCCCAAATAGGCAACAACGTAAACTGATTTGTGCATTTCATACACATTTCAAACGTTTTTAGTCCATGTGGTTAATTTCTGTTACTTTATTGACAATTTTCTACATAATTTTTGTTCATTCTTTGTTCCTGTGCTTTATTACCTCGTTCATGTACTTGATTTACGATGTGACGGTGCCGTACGGCCACCGTGGGGTGGGGGTCGGGGGGGGTCGAGCGGCCCTCGTGTTCCGTTTGTGCGTTATGTAACGTACACGTATGTGCTGATCACGTCGACGTCCTCACACGAGGCACCGGCGCGCCGCGTGATGCGGCTCCAGACTCGCAGACGGAGAATCAACACACGGGGGAGAAAGACAAAAAAAAAGAAAAAAACCCCAGGGCGATATAAATCTATTGTGCAGAGGATTAATGACGCGGCCTCGGTAAAGGCTATTTTCTCCCTGTGGAATCAGGAGGTTAATCGTATTACCTGTGAAAGCGACAGGTAATAGCACGTCACGGTACCTTCAGAAACACAGCTCTAATAGAAATACAACTCGGAGGAGCGAGGGCGGCAGCAGGAGGCGAGACTTTCCACTCGAGGAGAGAATATTCTGGACGACGGACACCCAGGAGACGAAGGGCGAGGACGGGAAAGAGAGAGAGGAAAGGTCCAGGTTGTGTCCTGATCCGGTGGCGTCTCTGGATTCTGGAGGCTTTGAGTGTCTGACACTTCATTTTCTGTGTTAATGCATCATGTGTGCCTCCTCTGCATAAAAAAAAATAATAAAAATAGCAAGGAAATGAGTGGGATGGTTTGTAGAATGAGCAGAAAGGTGCAAAATAATCAAAGAAATGAACAAGATACGTAGGCAACAAAACGCGCAAAAATGAACAAAATGATCCAAGAAGTGAACAAGACGACTATGATAAAAGAACAAAGTTGAAGCAAAGGCTGCAAAATGAGAACAAATCGGCAAAGTGATGCATGAAATGAAGAGAAATGAGCAAAAGATAGACAAACTAATCAAGGAATATGAACAAAAATGAATAAAATAGGCAACAAAATGTGGGAAAATGAGCAAAATATTCCAAGAAGTGAACAAGACAACTATGATAAAAGAACAAAATTGAAGACAGGGTTGCAAAATGAGAACAAATGAACAAAACGATCCAAGAAATGACGAGAAATTATCAAAAGATGAGCAAAATCATCCAGAAATATAAAAAAATGAACAAAATAGGCAACAAAACGCACAAAAATGAACAAAACGATCCAGGAAGTGAACAACACAACTATGATAAGAGAACAAAATTGAAAAAAAGGCTGCAAAATGAGAACAAATCCACAAAGTGATCCATGGAGTGAAGAGAAATGAGACAAAGTAATCAAGGAATATGAACAAAAATGAGCAAAACAGGCAACAAATGAGCACAAATGAACCGAATGAACAGAAATGATCAATAAATTAACAAAATAATCAAGAAATATGATCAAAAATTAGCTAATAATAAAAAGAAATTAAGAAAAAGGCAACAAAACATGACCCAAGAAATGAATAAAGAACAAAATTGAAGAAAAGGCTGCAAAATGAGAACAAATGAACAAAACGATCCAAGAAATGACGAGAAATTATCAAAAGATGAGCAAAATCATCCAGAAATATAAAAAAATGAACAAAATAGGCAACAAAACGCGCAAAAATGAACAAAACGATCCAGTAAGTGAACAAGACAACTATGATAAAAGAACAAAAGAGGAGCAAACTCATTCAGAAATATGAAAAAAAATGGACAAAATATGCAACACAACAAGCACACACGAACAAAATGAGCCACAAAATGAACAGAAAGGATCAAAACATGGACAAATAATGACACAAAATAAACAAAACAGGCAACAGAATGTGCAAAAAAAAAAAAGCGTCCAATTCCTCAGGTAATGAACGACTGAGCTAATTATGATATGAACGTGATTCCAGATGCTAATGGCAACATTTCATGGTAAAATAATCTAACAACGAGGGTCAAATAAACCCTTTTGAGGTCGAGTCTGTTCTGCGGAGGTTTAGGGATGGATGATAAACGGCGGTGCGTTCACGTCGCGAGCCGACGGCCTGAAGCTCCGAGGGGCGGGGCAAAGGTGAGTCGACGGCGCAGGCGGGAGCTGCACCGGGAAGACGCCCGCTTCCGTTTCCTCGAGCACCTCTTCGGTTCTTTATTGCCATCTTTGCTTTAAACAGCGCATGACAAGGTGCGGCGCGTGGTGTGTCATTACGAGCAGAGTGCGATACGGGTCCTGAGGGATTCGCAGTGTAATTAGCCGACGTGGCTGCTGAGACGCTATCGCGGAGCCTGATCTGCATTGGAGACACTGTGGGGAGGGTTTAAAGGACCCGGCATCCAGCTTTAATTACCTGCTCTGACACCGCCCGCAACGCGCTCAGCTGCAAGAAATGACATTATCTCCACGGCGTTCCCTCGTGTCGGTGTCATCCTTTATCTGTTTGTGGACGGCCCTTTCTTTGTAATTATTAGACAGAGGTGAAGGAGTGATGAATGGTTGGAGAGGGAGGAGGAGGAGGAGGAGTGGCCAGGAGCAGTGGAAATCTACCAGCAGCTCAGTTTGGTTTGCATTCCAACAAGTTATGAATTCAACAGGTAAAGACAATGAAAGTTAATCTTCATTAATACGGCAACAGCTGAAGAACCAGTCAAATGCATAAAAACGTTACAAACTAAAACCCGTAAAACCCGTATTTACCTGATTATTTTTGACCTTTTGCTGACTCTTCAGTTCCTTTTTTTTGGTCTGTTTGTGTGTTCACAACATAACTCAAAATGTTACAAATGGATTTGGATGGAATTTTCAGGAAGGGTCAGAAATGGAACAAGGACGGGTGAATTGGGTTGAAGTAATGATCTGGATCATCGTCTGGATCCGGGAGATTTTTAAAGGATTCTTCACCATTGTGACATAGAGATAAATTCAACATGTGTCCTTGTAACGTCACAAATAACACCCAGAAAATGTAGCCAAAAAACACAGGATAGATTCTATCAAACCACAAAGTTTGATCCAGATATGGACAATATTCTGAATATCATGATCCAGAATGTTCATACTTACAGGGGTTGAGGGAAAATATCTGCAATAAGGTAGTAAATAAAGCTGTAGACATGAAACTGACACCAGATTCAGTAACGTGTCCACGGATTTGATGCATCTTTAACATTTACGGAGCCGGATCCAGAAGAAAAACACCATTGGAAATATTATTTATGGTGAATAACTGTTGAACTAATAATAAAACAACATTAAAACTGATCATTTCATATAACTGTCATTTGTTTTCATTGTTATATCCCACTATAAGAATAAACTGAATTTCTGTGTTTGTCTTTTTTTCAGTTTTGTTACTTATATTGTAACCGTACCATGGTGGAGGGGTTTGTGTGCCTGAGTGATCCTAGCAACTACAGTATGTTGTCAGGGGGCAGTTCACCCCAGGTAGGGTCTCCCAAGGCAAACTGGTCCTAGGTAACAGGAGCGATGACTATGCCTTCCGGTGGGCCCACCGCCTGCAGGAAGTGTCCTAAGGGTCCAGTGGCAGCCGACGGTGGGGGCCGTGATGGTCCAACCCCCTGGCTCCAACAGGGAGGAGGCCCTGGGGCAGACCCAGGACACACTGGAGGTGGCCTGAGGAACGCCCCCCCTGGAGTTGCTGGAGGAGAGGAACGTCTGGGCTTCTCTGTTTAGGCTGCTGCCCCCACGACCCTGACCAGGATGAGCAGGAGACGATGGACGGATACTGAGCTACAACGATCCACGACGGAGGCCAATAGCCCTGCTAGTCCCGTATAACGACGGTACGTATTATAACAACAAAACACTCAGCTCAGTAAAGAGAAAATACAAACCATCCTTACTTCAAATGGTCAGTCCATCTGAAAATCTGAACAACATTGAATGTGTGGTCACCAAAACCACCAGAGACTATGAAACTGTGTCTCAGGAGAGACGCAGTTTATTAGAATAAACAGTTTACAGCCCCTCAGTGTCCCTATGGATGTCAACGCAGTATGTTTACCCATGTCGTGCCTATAAATTACACAGTGATTGTGGATTTTGGATCCAGTGACCTCACACGACGGAGACAAGCTGCCTGATCGCAGACAGATTGCTTGCAGTTGAAGCTTCAAAAGGAGAAAAAACACAACAGACACCGAGACACCAGATTTGCCAAACAGACCATGTGTTGTTTGTGTCTTAATTAATTTCTTGGCTTCATAAGCAAAACCGTCCTACTTATTGTTCATTTTAATCCCCGTTGATGTTACCGTGGCAACGCGGACTCTTCCTCCTGTCAGTTTGCTCTCCGTCGTTCTCAGATCTTTTCTCTCTAAGTCCTCGAGTGTCTGAGTTTTAATGATGCCACCGGTGTTGAATTAGACTTTTCGTCTGGCCGTCGGACCGACAGAGGAGACTCGAGAGCCTTTGTTCGGAAAAGTCATGCAAAGATTGTTTACAATTTCCTTAATAGATTTTAAAGTCAAATGTACAACCGGTGTTAAAGGTCTATGTAAGTGTCTGTGAACTGCTTGGAGAACTTACTTTGGCTTATTATTTCCTGGGATGAACAGAATGTGTTCAGACGTGAATAAATGAGTACGAACAAACAAAGCGATCAGGTGGTTTGTGCGCTCGCGCCACAGCAGACGAAAAACCCCAGTACTTCTGTTCATAAACTACCACGAGGTGCGTCACGGTCCGTTTTGGCACCAAATTGAATGCAAAATCATTTCACGCATCTTTCAAGCAGCTAAAATTCAATTCATCTGATGCATTTCCAGAGCGTCGTCTAAATGGACTGAAGTGGTCACGCAATTAAGAGAACGAGGGAGCGGCGGCGACGTAAAGAGCATGAAAATGAACGGGATGGCCGCGCACACGCCTGACTGTTATTCGGCAGGATCGAGTTAACTGCTTTTGCTGTGCATTTCATTTCATTTAATCTGCATTTAATCAGGCAGTCTGCAACTAACGAT
Source organism: Pseudamia nigra (assembly GCA_029823295.1). Classification (NCBI taxonomy): domain Eukaryota; kingdom Metazoa; phylum Chordata; class Actinopteri; order Kurtiformes; family Apogonidae; genus Pseudamia; species Pseudamia nigra. The sequence goes on along the minus strand of JAQQAE010019869.1, from coordinate 4,958 downwards.
TGTTCCCGTTGCTATTTCATCGAGTTCATCTATTCCATTCAGCAAGTAATTGATTGCTTTACAAATCATTGAAAATTATAAAAACGTTTCTCTCCAAGCCCGTCTTGATGTCCTCGCGTGCCTTGTTTGGGCCCAGAATACAAAACCTATTCAGTAAAAACTGAAAATATGCACCTTTAACAATGCAATCAGAGAATTGAATCATAATTGGTTAATCGATTATTCATCACGGCTCTAAATAGTGAACACCAGACATCCATTTTGAGATTATATGGACTGAAAAGGAGATTGCATCTCACGTTTAGAGCTGTGATGATTAATCCATTAACCAATTACTGTTCAATTCTCTGATCACATCACCTTCGCCTGGGGGTCCACGCCGGCAAATGCCAGTGTTGTGCCGGTTTGGAAGAACCCACGGACACGCGTAGCACATCAAAATGTCACAGAGGAACTCTGCTACAAGACTGTACCTTTAGTTTGAGCTCAAAATTTCTGAGATAAAGTTTGGAGGTGTCATTTTCAGCTGGTTGGCTGAGCTCAGGGCTGAACAGGTTACGTGTTTTTAGCACCAGTAGACTCATGTTTTCGTTCAAATCCTGTGGAACCGATCTGTGCTCACCGACCAATCAAAATTAAGAAGAGGCAGGACATAGAAAGTAAACAGCATAAAGTTCTCTGCGCCATGACAATAAATAATAATAACTTCATTTTTATAGCACTGTTCCAAATGTGCTTTACAATTAAAATAAGACAAATGATATGGTACTGTGGTAATCAATAACAATAAAACACAATAAATAAACTAAATAAGATCCCATACATTCATAATCACACAAGCCAACAGTTCAGAAAAAGCCAAGCAATAAAAGTCCAATCCAACTTTATTTGTAAAGCGCTGTCAAAGGCGCATTACAAGGCTCATTAAGCGACGCAAAAGTCAGATAAGTCAAACTCAATTCATCTCATTCACAATAACTCACAAAACACTACGGTACACTCACTTTTTGGGTTCGTTCCTCTCCTGCGGGTCCATCAGGTTCTTCATCTTCGGTGTCTTCATTTGGCAGTTGGGCTGCTTCGGGGTCAGGCGGGTCCAGATCCCTCTCGTCGTGTTGCTTGGCTGTTCGGTGGTGGTTCTGGCGTTCGTGGGGGCTCAGGTGCCTAGGTGGTAAACTGGCGGGTGGTGGCGTGGCTCGCCCGGTGTTGCCTCATTGTCTTGGTGGGTGTGTGTTCACCGTCTGTCGTCCGGTGCTCCTGCACGGCTCGTGGTTTGGCTTTGGACGGCCAGCTGGCGCCGGTGTCTGGCGGTTGGAGTTCTTTGGTTGGTCCGCCCGGAGTGGTGGTGGGCTCCGGGTTGGCGTGGGTCATCTTCTTGCTTCCTCCGCTTCCGTGCCATTGATTCATTGGTGTCGGGTTCCCTCGAGGTTGCTCTGTTCCCGTGCTTTGCTGGTGGTCTTGGGTTCGGGGTCAGCTTCGTTGACGTGTCTGTGTGGCTTCGTACCGGTATGTACCGCGTTTACCTCTTTAGTGTAAACGTGTCACAGCTCGTAATCACTCCGTACGAATCACTCCACGAGGTTCCTGATTACCGTAATCCTCCTACAAGTGGCGCGGCTTCGAAACGTACAGGACCAAAGTCAGACTGAAACATTTTGACAGGTTTTTGAGCGCCGTGTACCACAAAATCGGTTCGAGGTCAGTAAACACAAACCAGAATAAATCCATACATAAGGCATTATAAGAGGCGCTGGCAATTTTTGAGAAAAATAAAGCATTTTAAGTCCTTACGGTGTGGAAAATACAGTAATTAAAAATATGAAAGCAAGGACACAAAAACAAGCAACTTCACAATAAAATACAACTACAGTGATAGAAGGAAAAATGAAATAAAGCAATAAAAACAAAAAAAAATTGAAATCTCACACTGGATCAAAAGCCAAAGAGTAAAAGTGAGTTTTAAGAAGAGCTTAAAAAGAAGACGCTGAGTTTGCCTTCCTGACGTCCTCTGGCAGGCAGTTCCACAGCCGCTACTTTTTACTCTGATTACTGTGTCCACTCTGTGAGTATCCCTGTAAACAATGAAAGTAAACGTGTCTCAGGCTGTCACGAAATCCAAAAAGGCTGTTCTCTGAACTGAAGCAGACACCGACTGTGTGCACGGCTGAAACATCACATCAAACCTCTAACTAGGCTCCATCTTGATCATTCGACTGCAGATTCTCATTTTAATCCAACATATTCTCGCCTGAAAAAACTTAAACCACCAGTTTGTGAGCTCACACTGCTAATATTTCAAAATCTGTGCCTTTCGGAAGTCATATCGTCAGTCTTCCAAAGCATGTGCACAGAACCATAGCAACAAAAAACTGCAAAGCAAAGCGCTGGACGGTAACGCTGACGACGTAACGCAACGAACGATGTTGGTGCTAAAATGTTTCCTGTGGACACAGGCCCTAAAAATGGAAACGCTCCGTTTTTTCCTCCTTTATCAGAGAAAACTAAATATCTTTGTGTTTCGGACCAAACAGCACATCTGAGAACATCGATTTGAAAGACTTTGGAAAGTTTAATGTTAAAAATAATAAAAATATAGACCACTGAAGGAGAACGTGTGTCCAGGCTTTCGACTGGTAGTTGAAGCAGCAGAACAACTATGAGAGGAGCAACTTTCAGAGGGGCCTGACCCATAATTTGACCCCGAAAGCAGTTCAAATTGTTTCCATCAGTGCCAGTGAGATTCACAGCGAAGCAGTCGGCCAACCGCTGCGCAGATTACATAACGTCAGGTCTCTTTGAAAACACAGAACAGTCTGTGTAAAGTATGTATGTGCTGTGTAGGCGGGAGCATGTTGTGTGTCTGTGTTGTGTTTGGATGCGTCTACGTGGGAGGATGACTCAAGCAGCAGGTGAATCACTTCAGGCGGACACACTCTGACGCTCACACACTTGTAGAAACAGCGGCGCGGGAGGCTAGCTCCAAACTCCTCCACCTGATTTAGTCCAGTTAACCCACGGCTGACAAACGCAGACGCCATCATACGGTTCTCCTCGACGGGCTGTAACGAGGAATGCGATGTGACAGGAGACGCGAAAGGATGAGGTCGCGCACAAAGTCAAGCATCTGTTAAGGTCCAACGTACGGGGAACTTAATACATGTGCATATGGATGAGCGAGTGTGTGCGTTTTATGCAGATTATAGGTCAGCCATGTGTCAGAGTCTGTGTGTGTCCTGAGTTTGTTCAAATGCCATAAAAGGTCAGCTATAGCCCAGGTCCGAGTTGGTACTCAGGCAGCAGACCATGACATGCATCCACTTCAAACACACACACCAAGTGAGTGTTGTAGATGCAGACAAAGCAGATTGTAGACCTTCGTTTTTCATACGCTACGCACACACATCAACGTGCCCCATGCACTCGATAACAGTGACGTCATACTACTCATCTGACCAGCAAGGACACGCTGCTCTTTGCATCTGTGACACAAAGCGAAGCACGACGGAGAGGCTCATTTAGGGCTTTGTATTGTGTTTTACCACTTACAACTGACCTTGAAGCAGATTTCTGCAGAATATTGGGAAAAGCTGCTGAAATATACCATTTGAGACTGAAAAACATGCAGAAATGACTGTGGAGTGTGAGACCTGGCTGAGAGCAGGTGGCCACAGACTAGTGCAGATGCTACATGAACATAAGTACATGGGTCTTTACAAGGTACAACAGGCTGAATGTGAAGCATCTGCATCCCAGTGGATGGAGAACCCACACAACGCCGGATTTGATTCCTCAATGTAGTATCAACATAATGTATGTGTAGTTTTCAGGCACATTTTTTAAAACTTAGGCTCCTAACTACTTAATAATCTGCATATTGATTTCATACTCCCACATCTGTATCAACGTCTGTATCTGCGTGTCTGACACGTCAATGAGACTGCTTCAAATTGGCTTACTTGAAACTTATCCATCTGTCCATCCATCCACACACCCACCCAATCACCAATCCATCCATCCATCCATCTATTTTGTGCCCCATCCATCTATTTTGTGATCTATCCACCCACCCACACACCCATTCATTCCATTTATTTTGGGCCCAATCCATCGATTTTGTGTCCTATCCACCCACCCATCCATCCATCCTTCCATCCATCCATCCATCCATCTATTTTGTGCCCTATCCACCCACGCATCCATCCATCTACTGTATTTTGGGCCCCATCCATCCACCCACCCATCCATCCATCTATTTTGTGCCCCATCCACCCATCCATCCATTTATTTTGTGCCCTATCCGCCCACTCATCCATCTATTTTGGGCCCAATCCATCTATTTTGGGCCCTCTCCACCCATCCATCCATCCATCCATTTATTTTGTGCCCCATCCATCCATCCATCCATCTTGGTCAACTTGCAAAACATAGCAGAGACAGAAGTAATAATACCAGTAAAACAATACGGTTCTTGTCTTAGATTTGTTGTTTTCTCCCGAGCAGAAGCATTACATAATCATTTTAATATTACATTTCTGTCTTTTTCTCAGAAATTGAATATCTCCCCTCAAACTGTCGTGTCCTTGCTTCAGAGTTTAACTCCCACCTTCTGCCTGGGGACGAGCGAACACAAACTCGTTGCAGCTGCACAGACACATGGACTTTCCATCCTGACGGCCACGACACGTAGTGGGAGGGTAAACACACAACAAACACAAGTTTCACACTTCCTTCAGCACTAACTGGTGTGCGTTCAGCCAATCAGCTGGAGAGAAGCAGCAGCAGCAGCGATGTGACCCCCCCCCCCACTCCGTGCCTTGTGTTGTTCAGTTTTGTTCATTTTTTTTATCCATTTTGGCTGTTATTTTCTTCCTTTTTCACCAGTATTGTTTGTTGATAATTGTATTTATTTTTGCTCATGTCCCTTTGCATATTTGGTTGATTTTAGGTGATCTTCTTGA
>JAQQAE010019868.1:0-10826 GCA_029823295.1 Pseudamia nigra | reverse complement strand
AGTGTAACAGGGCTTCTGGAGACAGCGCAGGGGGCGTGTCCCATAGTGAGATACCGAAACGAATGTTGAAAAAGAACATCTGTTTGGTGGCTCAGTTATGGTTCTGTCACACTAATAATGTAACTTGATGACAACATGACTGATGTATAAGATAACTAAGATCGATTACTATGCATAAACTGTCATGATTATATGATCTACTTCCTTCACACTCCATCTGTAGAATGTAAAAAGTAAAAAGCTTTATTTACTCTATTTGGAGACTTTCACAAAAGTTGTTTGAAAGTGTTCTTCATCGTTTATGTTTATATTAACTTTCACCCACAAAGGAAAAGCTAAATTACAGTAAAAAACTGATAAAAGGATACAGGTTTCAATATTGGCTCCAACAATGTATCCAGTCACATCAAAGTTGATTCGGATGAATTTTCCCTACAGAGAAAACAACAAGATCAGTGATGTACCAGATAAAGATAGATACCAGATTAACAACAGAAATGAATCAGAGACTACTGTAAGAAACCAAGGCTTCTGACTTTAAAGGTGTGCAGATGTAAGTTTATTCATTACATTGTTGTAAAAAAGGTAATAGGAAGCAGGAATTCTTGTTCAGCTAAAACTGATATAGTGAATTAAATAATCCATCTTGACAAATAAATACCTAATAACAGTATGCCCCTGAAAGTTTTTATCTTCCACCACCACAGAGAGCAAGCAGTGATCCAAACCTCTTAGGGCCAGAACTGACTTCAAGCAAGCAGCTTCCACCAAATGAGTAATTTACAAACTTCACAAAGTCATTTGTCACAGCTCCACTTAAACCAAGATTTTCCTTGTGTCCTTCTTGTCCCAAATGGTAGTATGTTGTGCGCTACGTGGAGTCGCCTCCAGTCTGAACAGCTCTACTGTATCAAAGGCATCATTAATGACTAGCAGACGCCTGTGATTGCTTACATCGCCTGTGTAACTACTTACAGGAAGCACAGGACAAATTTAAGTAATTTCATTCAGGAAATGTCTGTAGAAAATGCAAACATATGCCTCCTAAATCCTATTCAGATATCAGTTAAGTTCAGACACAGTGTAGCAGTGACAGGATAATACGAAACACTGCAGACAACTTTGGTGAAGCCACATGAAGAAGCACCCCCCACCTCATTACAATAAATACTTACAAAACGTGACGAGTTGTCATTTTTCACAGTCTTAGCGTTCCCAAAAGACTCAAGGATGGGGTTCGCCTGTAAAAGCTGACGTTCCAGTTCACCCTGAAAACGGAGGAGGGTTTCAGCAAATCTTCATCAAGACAATGCAAACCCAAACCAATAAGCAGGAAGGATTAGAAATGAAAAATAAAACACTGTTTTACACTAAAAACACAGAGAAAAAAAAGATTATACATGCAGATAGAGACAGAAGATGTTTAAGGATTTATTGTGTGTTTATAAAGAAGCACCTTATATTACAGTGTTATGTGAAAAATAAGCACTTGATTAACATTAGAAAAATATTAACTGTCCAGCAGAGTCAAAATTAACTTAAATAAATGTATATAGAGCCAGATTAATCTACAACATTTAACCAAATAAAAGTTAATCCTTCTGCAGGTTAAAAAAATTCTGCAGAAGAGGTCCAGTTACAACTCATTCTTCAAAGACCAAGCACAGGCCTCTGTATAGGATTTATGCATTTTTGTACCTTTAATAATGTACATTTGTACCTAATAAATGTATTCAATAAATGCATCAGCATGCTGGCTGTTTAAATGATTTAAAACAGCTTTGTTGTTTTAATTTATTGAGGAAATAATGATCAACTAAAAAGATCCATGGTAACAATATGTACAGAAAACATGATATTGGCCTAAAAGGTTTAAGATATGGACTTTGATTTAGACCTTTTGTATTTTCCTCAGTGTGAGACATCACAAACCTTCCACTGCATGATTAACTATATTTTCAAGTGCTGAGGCTTAAAAACACACTAAATTGAGCTGCAATTTGACTGATGATGAATAAAGTGGAACCATAAGCTGTTTTTTGTGTCACAGTGACTTAGCTCTTGACTTTGGGCTGTTTGTTGTAACAAAAGACAGACTGGACATTGTGCCATCAAAAAGAAACTGTCCACACAATACAGGCACTTTGCAAAACAACTTTTGTGATTTGAGTTTAGGAGGTCGAATAAATACATATTGGACATGTGTTCATGTTTGGACAGGTGGCCTCTTGTGTTTTCTTTTAAGCCACACAATGGGTTTGTCATGACCAGAAAATCCAAAATAGCTGAGAGAAAAACAATTTCTTTCGCAACATTATTTCTTTTCTTGCGGACTAAAGGCATATTTTCCCATTACGTCAAAAATAGCTGCACACACTGAAGGCTGAGGAGGCCATTTTCCACAAAAGGGAACTTTGTGGGATGAGGAATCAGCAGTGTGCTCAGGATGTGAGACATGTAATGTGATCTTTGGCCAGAGAGCATGATGGGCTGCTTTTAATTGAGTTTTTCCAGCAGCTGGAACGAAGCAGGGTTGAACTGGATAAGCCTGGTCTGTTTTCTGCTATCAGAGTGGTGGCACAGGCCACAGGGGGATTCAAACTAAAAGCCTTTGTTTTTATATAAACACAGTTCTGTGGTGTAACTCGGTAGTTGAAATTATTCACTGGCAACCACTGGTGATCTGTGTGGCCTGTTGCACACACATAAAAACAAAAAGCAGATTACAAACACCACTGGGGGCCCAAGTGAGCAGCATTAGAAGCTGACCCATATTCCTGCTGTAAAGACAGCATGCCGATATCTGACAGCCACCAGAGCTTGCTCCTCCTTAGAGATGGCTAATTGCTGTGAGACAATAAGCAAATAGACCTGAAACTATCGAGTAACACATAAAAAAAAAACTGCAGAACTAGTTTACTTATTTTATTTTTCTGCTCTTAATAAACCATTTATTGCTCACAGCCCCAAGTATTTTTCTTATCAAAGTGCAGAGTGTTTGGCAACAGGACTTTAGTGCAGATTAAGTGAAGCGAAAGAGGATCAGTCAAAACTGTCCTGCTAAATCTACTGCAACAGAGATGGACGTCAACTCACTGCCCAACATCTGCTGCTTCAAGTCACAAGGCCAGACAAAGTATTTATACCAAATGTGGACAGGAATAAAGTAAGTCTGACTTAATGGATGAAAGCTCAAAGGATGGTTTGAAGCAACAAGAAATAGTTTAACGTTAAGGGGTTGATGTTAACGGACCAATTTAAGCGTATATAATATAAATCGTATGTAAATATAAAAGCATATAACATGATGTGGTGTAGATACAGTATAATTATTATAAACCAAACATAAATATGCAAAATTTTCCAGGGGATGGGAGAGTTTATGTTTGAGAGGAGGATATTCATTTTTTGTGTGGGTTTTTCTACCTACACTTCTCATAATTCTTCCTAAACGACAGACTGTTTCATTCAGTGCATTTGCCATGTTTAAAGTTGCAGTGCTTGATAGTTTCTTGCAGAAAATCTCTGATTCCCTTTTGTAATACACAGAATACACATAAACACTTCAGACTTTCTCTGCAGTAAAGTGTCCAGTATTATGTGTTACTTTGCACTTAAAAATGTTTTGAACTATTTGGGACAGAAATATGAGATCTAGTGACTTAAACCAGGTTCCGTTCAGCACATGTCAGATGGATCTTCTTGTTTGGGCAACTATTGCCACTTGGATGTCACAAAATATGGAACAACAAACAAAATGTGGATATTTGCTATTCTACATGACATTTTTCTTTACTTTTGTGCATGTGTACCAACCCAGGCTGCCTAAAACTTTTGGACAGTACTTCTTATTTAGATTAAGTCTTTCATTTTGGACTGAAAGCTGTGGGTGGTGTGCATTTTCAAATTCTGCTTGCCCCCCCTTATTTCAGCTTTTCAGCTTTATGTAGCTGAGTTATAGTCTACTTCATTCAGTGACGCTAATGCCTATAACATGTATGAAAAATAAAACAGGCCAACAACTGGGATAAGGGACTGTTTCATGGCAATGTATTCAAACTACATTACTAATTGGCTTCATTTGGCCATTTGTTTGCCAAGTACTGTCTGTCATCCAATCCTCTGTCAGTCCCCCCAAAAAGTCAAATGCAGAATGAGATATTTCCACAGTACAGTCAGGTGTTGTGGAGAAATGTGATGACAGACCAGTGTGTGTGATTGATTAATGCTCTGAAAAACTATAAATCTGAAAGGAAACCTGCCAAAACAGAGGCTCTATAGATGCACAATTAAACAAACATGCACAAAACATGAGGTTAATCAGCTACAAGATAGTCTGTTAGTTCGTTAAATAAAGATTAGGTACATTTCTGTGAGGGTATGTCAGTAATTACAGCTATCCTCACACTTCAAGTAACATTTGTCTGGTTTTCAGAGGACAATAAAGTACAGATCATGCAGTAAAACCCTGGGTGTTGTAAAGAGAGTTTAGATTATATAAAAGAGGTCAGAATATTAGTTACTAGAAGGTAGTAGCAGAGTCAGTGGGTACAGAGTGAGTAAAGCACCCCATTGTTACACTGTGAGTGAAGTAACAGAGGTGAGAAACTACATACTACTCACATAAAACAGGAGTCCACTCTGTAGGACATGGGGAGATTATCATGGAAAATAATAAAGTGCATTAATGTCATGGATACAAGTGAACCTATACTTTAAGATGAATATGTCTAACATGAAGGATTAGTGTTACAATGTGCAGGTGTTTTATAGTGCCTCGGTGTTCTGTAATTCTGGTCAAATAGATCCGTTCACAGTTGCACTACCAGGCAAAAAAGTTTCAGTGGTTTTCCTTTATCTTTATCATTGTCAATTAAAACTGAACACATTCAAGCTGTGCACAAGGCTAAATGTGACATATGAAACATGTTCTGGGCTATTTTACATTTCTGTTTACTACATAATTCCATGCACATTCTTTCTTCAGTAGTAATGGACAATGTTGAAAATGATGATGTAATGTAGTAATTATTTGATTACAATAAACTGAGTGAGGCATCTAAAGTACAGTGTAAGAAGGTTGATATTTAAATGAGGAGGTCACACTGCAGAGCTTACAGTAGTTTTCATATTAACCTGTTGCTATTAACAGGACCTTGTTAGGACAGGTGGGGTAGCTGGCTTTATTGTGACAGTCCGAAATCTTAAATGAGAGCTACTTAAAATAGGGCTTGGAGATAAAATAAAAAATACCATAATTTGAATTTTGCTATAAATATAATGTACATACAGCAATTGTGATACACATTTATCTTTTGTCTTTAGCTTAGTTTGTGTCATTTAAATGTTTCAGTGCCTTCATCTAGTTGATCAAGAATTAAATTATGTTTGATTCATTTATCTATGATAACATGAACAAAATCAGCAATAAAATGACAAAATCAGGTGTGTTTTTGTCTCGTTTTACTTGCCTTTTACACTGTTTTCATCTGGTGTCTTACATTTTTGTCTTTATATCAAACATTTTCATGTTAGGGTCAAAACTTTTATGCTATTTACAACTTTTGCCAAGTCTTCTTTGTCTTCTACACAACATTTGTGATGTTTATGAGACTTACATGGCTGTTTGACTTCTTTTCATCCTTTGTTTTTTTCATCATTTCTAACTTCTTGTGTTCTAGCACAGTGTAAAACATGAACAGCCATGTGGTTTCTACAATTTTCACTGAGCACCAAAATTAGCCTTTTAACTGCAAAGAAATAAAGATTTGATTTCCACTGTGATAATTATAAATACTAACTGGCATAAAAAATATTTATAGTGACAATATTTTTGACCAAATTGCTCATCTCTACTGTAAAGTGAAGCACAACTGGCATTTAAGTTTCAGAAAAGAAGATGACTTTCACATGGCACAAGATGACAGCAAAGTCTCAACATAGGGCTACTACTGTAAAGAAATACATGCATGTGATTATGTTTACTGTGTGGACCACAATAACAACAGGCAAATGTAGAGTACAGCACATCGGAACAACATAAACCTCATATGAAACACAGTAGAGACAGTCTGAATAACCATGCCAGACTTAAAGTTTACTTACAACTGCGTTTTCTGCCTGACAAGAGAGAAAGGTAAAATGCTAAATATGATGCTATCAGTGTTTAGATGCCTGATTTACATTACACAGAGTACATTAGAAAAAGAACTGTAAAGACAGGCAACAACAGATAAAATGACACAGTTTGATAAAATGGTAATCGGCTCATGTTAAAACAAACATTTAAAATGTATGAGCCTGTGTTGTTAGTGTAGCATTGCATATGACATGGTGCAAAAGAAAGCTTAAAGACTTGCCTGTAATTTCACTGGTTTAGGTGATTCTGGCTGTTTGTTGCACATAAACAAATGCAAACTGTTAGCTTAGGGGCACAAACATATGGTGCACAAGTTTGGTACATGTAAATACTGTAAATCATGACTATAATGGTGACTATAAATAACCTGATGTTACTCGGCACATAGGGTAAAAGCAATGGCCTGCTCTTAAGAGATTAGACGGACAAATGTATAACACAGCATAATGCTCCTTTATGTGAAGATCAAGTAGAGTTATACAGATTTGTTCACATTTAGGCTTAAAGCAGGCATTGTTATCCTAAATGAGGATGTCGAAAAAGAATGGATAATCGTTCAGCTTGACAGAATACTCACAGGAATGTTGTGGTCTTTTCTTCCTTTGTGGGAGGAGGCGACGTGTGCCAGGTATTGAATAACTTTTTTGGTGTTTTCTGTTTTGCCAGCTCCCGATTCACCTCTGTGACATGAAAGACGACAACAGACAGTGACAGAAATACTGACAGTCAAACTTTTCTGCTGCTGAGAAGGACCACAACAGTTTAGTGCAGATATGTGCTATAGTGATGAGTGTTTATCTTCTTTTACACCACAAACTAAAAAATATAAAATATAACCTTGAGACTCACTAAACACTAGTCTTAGTCTTTCCATTGCTTTCTTTTTATAAAGCTCAGGAAAAAACAGAGACAACTGCTTTTACTATTTATTGGTATGTTCTTCAGTACAAATTTTGGTTTATTTTATAAACTACTGACATCTTCGATCCATATTCCAAATAAAAATATTTCCATTTAGAGCATTTATTTTAAAGGAAAAGACAACTGCTCATGTCAAAATATAGTGTTTCAGAGATAAAACTTAAAATGTCAAACTACATAATACGGTTTTAACTCAGGAAGAGTTTAGACATCAGCATGTGGTGGAATACCTGTGACTTTCAAAGAGAGTTTTCACATTGATTGGACACTTCTCTACAAGTCTCTCATATTAATAGAAGTTTTATGTGATTCCTGACGCAAAAAAGCATTCTGGCTTTATTTTATAGGATGGGAGTAGAGATGCACAACTATTTGGAAAACAGTCACAATCCCAGTATCAGGGAGATACACCATATGGACAAAAGTATTTGGACACTTGACCATTACACCAAGAGGGACTGTGATGACATTGCATTTAAATGCATATAAACTAAAGGGACAAATGTACTGGGACACCTCACTGGTGTACATACAGGATACATAGGAATCCTTATTATTAATAAGGATTCCTTACACTAACCATGAATAACAATAAACAAAAATGAATAAATACATTGATCTGACAAAAATGTTCCGTTTTTCTTTTTTTTCCACTTTCTTGATTATTTTATACATTTTTAATCATTGTTGTTTTTTTATTTTGTTTATCATTTTTGTTCCTCCGTTCAGTGCTTATGAACAGTTCAGATTTGAGAAGGATTATTATATATTTTGAAAGGGATGCCCACATTTCTCCAGTTCCACCAGTCAGGTGTCCCAACACTTTTGTTCATATAGTGTGTCACTGCAATTTAAAAAACGGTACAGACATAAGATTTTAAGGGTGATCCAACCAGCAGAAAAAGACCACAGCATCTGATGTACAATGATAGGTCCTAATAAAGAAACTATTTTTTGTATGTTTGACTGGATATTTCTAATTGAATAATGTGTGGCTCTTCCTTCACAATTAAGCAAGTTGATAAAAATATTTGCAACATGTTTTGTTTTTCTTTCACAAATCATGCAGCTACAGTGATTATCAATCTTTCTCTTGATTCTGAGCTTTTCAGTGTGATTCACAACTAGAGTTCTGAATTTGTCTCACATTTTCCAAGAATTTATATTTTTAATGTTAATGTGACATTTAGTCAAGTTTTGCAGCTGTTTGAGGGCATTTGGATGTGCAGCCTGTTTTCCTCTGCTCTCTCATACAGTGACCACTGCCATAAAAAAGCCATCCAATCCAAACCAAATTTTTGGGAGCAGTTTAGCTTCAGAGCATACCTGAGGTTTTAGAGTAAGTGCAAATTTGCATACACCAACTGTGCACAAAGTATATTCTGCTTTCAGGCTGAGCGGGTGTGATGTGGCTCGGAGTCAGGACTGGAAGCGCGATGTGTTAATTTCCTCGGTCGTGGTGCATAGAGGGCAATGACAGAGGGATTACGTCAATATTTCTGTTGTTTGCCTTGGACTGTTGGGTGTTAGATTCCTCGGCGAGTCCATGAAGACATGCCATACAGGCGGCAAGCGCAGACTTTATTATGTCTTGTGAGGCTTTAACTTGTGCAAATCAGTTCCACAGCCCATAATCTGTATTTTAATATCTTTAAAATGTAAAGACTCCTACATTCATGGAGATTTTTCTATTCAGTTTTGGGAAAACTTCTCAACTTACCTAGACTAAATACTGGAAACAATGAAAATGAGGCTCCAAAATTCAAACTGCACCCTCTAAATAACGCGTAAGCTGGATTGACACCTTCCTGAAACAAGGAAGTACTTAGCTATTGTCTTCGGTCCTCCATTCTTACAAGGTTTAAAAAAATACTGATACAGTATTAAAACTCCAATGGGATATACAGAAACAAAGAGTCATTTATAAGGACAACAGATAAACATTGCGTGGGATGCATTTAGTTGTAGGCTGAAATCTTTGTTTAAGCACAGATGCAAATCCTTCTATCTTTGTTTGGTGCATGATGTGATTCTATAATTAGCAGAATTAGTAGACTAAAGTGACAGTTCACTAAAGCTATAACGTGCTATTACTGTAAATGTGTGCAGGAGTGAGTGGAGCCGGTATACTCACGTGCAAAGAATGGATTGATCCTCTCGATCTGTGGGGGACATGAAAAGAGGAACAGGAAAAAAAAAAAAAGAGTCAAATGAGTTTCAGAGCTTTAGACCATTCAGATTTTGCTCTGCTCTTGTAAGGTTTGAACACAAGGGTAAAGCACATATCAGACTAAGAGGATGCCAACATATATTCAAATTGCACAGACCCTCACATAAACAAACAAACAAGCAAAAAGGAAAATAACATTTATTTTAGCCAGGAAGGTCTCACCGCACAGATATTTCCTGTGGGAAAGCAGCACTGAAGTCAAATCTCTGCAGAGGATAGATAAGGCTCCTATAATGTCACCTTTACATTGGGAAATAGAAAAGTGCTGAATATAATTATTGGGACTTGGGTTAGAGCTTTTTATCCCTGACTTCAAGAAATCTAGCAGTGTCTTTGAAACTGGAAATTTCTGTGCTACATTTACAGGGTCATCAGACGTGAAGTGCACTATAAAATATACAGTATATAATAACAATGATACACCAAACACCAATTTATTTATTTGCCAGGTGGTAAAATTTACAGATATCCACTTAGGGCATAGTTACTGTTGCCATAATTCTAAATTTGTACTGTACAGAGGCCAGTCTCTCCTTCTCTGTCTTGCTAGTGTCTTGTGAGCTTTATTTGAGGCGAATACAAGTCATGTTGACGGCCTACAGGGAAAAATAATGGTGATGTCATCACAGGAAAACAGTAGTCTCTCTTCCCAATCAGTGCCCCCCCCAACACAGACAGGGCCTCCAACAAGTCATATGGCTGGCTGAGCAGCAAGAAGCCCAAAGATTAGATAAAAGTCATCAGACTCTTCACGCCGCCTTAATGTTACACTGTTTATTCAGGACCTGAACTGCAGCTCTGACACCACATCCTGTCTGACACAGAGAGCTGCAACAGTGTTAAAGCTAGTCGCTACAACTGAGCGGTGATGAACAGTTAATCTCTTACAATGACTTTACTGCACCTGAATATTTTGCATGCACTCAGTTTCATGGTGAACTTGCTTGTAATCAGTTAATAAAACTAAAGGTCTTCCTACTTCATCCATGTTCATACCAGCTTCTGGCTTTCTTAATTCTGCCTATTAGGGACTGAAGTGTAACTGCAAAGTCTGCCTGTTAAAGTGAAGAAGTGTCTATGTTGGTGCATTAGGATATTAAACTGGAAGAGGCAAGCCCTAAACAACTCTGCCAAAGCACATATTTTCTGTCAGGAATTGAGGCTGTTTGCCTGTAAATTCACATTTGTCCAAAGATGTTTAATAGCTTAAGAAATGCACTGAGAAAATCGTTACAATAACAGCTTTACTGACAGCCCCAAGCTTTATCTGGAGGTATCACAAAAGGTATAAGTAGCAAAGAGGAAAACTTGTATGACAAAGTTAGCTTTTATTCTTTAATTTAGCATTTTTTGCCAAGCAATTACAATGTTCATCTCTTCCATCTTCACTGCTCTCTGTAGTCAAGTTAACATGAAAAAGAAATCACTGGACAAAAGTAGGTCAAAATTATTTGGACAGATACACTCCTGATCAAAATTTTAAGACCAGTTGAAAAATTGCAAGAATGTACATTTTGCACTGTTGGATCTTAACAA